>CAHIKZ030004098.1:532500-582500 GCA_903632075.3 Acanthosepion pharaonis | reverse complement strand
TTGTTTTACTTATCTATTATATAGGCTCCGTTTGCAATATTTTTATTATTATTTTACATTGACCACTGCCCTTATAGCGTCCTTGACTACTTTCATTATACACACACACACACACACACACATATATATATATATATATATATATATATATATTAAAAGTAATCAAGGACGCTATAAGGTCAATGTAAAATATTAACAATATTGCAAACGGAGCCTATAAATAAATAGATAAATATATATATATATATATATATATATATATATATATATATATATATATATATATATATTTTAAGCATCCCGCCCCGAGCATGGTGGGTGCCACGAGCGCGCAAGGAGATATCGATTGACATTACATTTGAATAGTTGGAGATTATAGCTATCAGGGAAACAATAAATGGGGAGGGAGTTCCACAGGTGAGAGGTGCGAGACATGAAGATATTGGAGTAGAAAAGACGGCTACATTTCACAGTTTATAACAGTGAAAGGGTGAGAGCGGGATGCCAGCCTTGTAGGACGCTTGAATTCATGAAATCTGGGAACCAGCGAATGCAGCTCATCGGAACAATTAAAGTATGAATGTATTTGTAAAAAAAAGACAGACAGAGGCGACGCCACGTCTGTGAAAGTGCAACTGCAGACGAGATGCCAGATCAGGACCAATTCCATTGCATATCTGTCTTTGGATTTGGGGACAAACAGAAGGGGCTCCCGACCATATACGGCAGCAGTACTCCATGTAAGGGTGAATGGTTGATTTGTAGACTTGAAGGATTGACTCCGGCGAGAAAAATTTCCTGGCGCGGCACAGGGAGCTAACTTTTCTTGCGGTGGATGAAGCTATTGACTCAATGTATTTGTTCCATCTCAGGTCAGCAGACAATGAGAGGCCGAGCAGTCGAGGAGTTGAGCGTCAGACATTCTAATTAGAGGCAGGGATGATTCTCTCTGTTAAGTAATAGAGAGCAGTTTTGTTTTTGTGGCATTAAAGTTAACCAGCCAATTACTGCCCCAGTCCACAACCGATTGGAAGTCCTTTTCGCGACAAACGGCTTTGTTTTTGAAGCAGGAGTAAATAGTAGTGTCGTCCGCATGGATGCCTGCTTGGGAACCTAGAACATCAGGAAGATCGTTAATGAAGATAAGGAACGGAGTAAGGCCTAGGAGAGAGCCTTCGGGAACACCTGCGTTCGGGGGATAGAAGCTGCAGGAGAATCCGTTGCGAACGACCTTCAATGCACTGTCTGACAGGAGTGGTTGTATTAAGTCGAACAATCGACCTGAAATTCCATAACCCTGAAGCTTGCTAAGAAGGCCGGCATGCCAAAACCTATCACACGCTTTGGCGATATCTAGAGTACGGCCATTAGTACATATCTTTTGGAGAATATCTACTGATGTGCTGAACTAATATATACATATATATATATATATATATATATATATATATATATATATATATAGAGAGAGAGAGAGACAGACAGACAGACAGACAGACAGACAGAGAGACAGAGACAGAGAAGGAAGGGGGATAGAGGGAGTTGCTAGTTTGGTAAACAGTTTTTTGATGTCAATATTGCTGATTTTTCAGTGGTTTGCTTAAAGAAAAGTATTTAAGGCAAGTAGGCTTTGTGACAGGATGCCTAATATCGTGCACAAAGATAGAACGTTAATAAAATTAATATGAAAAAGTTTATTTCCGGCATGCTGACTTCGGAATTCCGTGGTCACATAGGTATGCGCTTACTCTTCGGGGCGGAGCAGAATAGCCCTATATCTACGTGACCATAAAACTCCGAACTCAGCATAACGGAAATACAGCTCAATTATGTGAAAAAACTTTTTTTCATATATATATATATATATATATATATATATATATATAGATATTATGAAATGGAGGCCGCATAATTTCTCGGACATTCAGGCCGGTAAATGTTAATACTGTTTATTATAAAAAGAGCATTTACTTAAATATTTGTATCTATAAAAACAACGTATCAACATAAAAATGCCCTATATATATATATATATATATATATATATATATATATATATATATATATATATATATTTAAGAGAGAGAGAGAGAGAGAGAGAGAGAAAGAAAAGAAAAGAAGAAAGAAAGAAAGAAAGAAAGAAAGAAAGAAGAAGTTTATTTTATGATGCAATTCTTCATGTTATAGATATTATAATTATTATTATGACTATTATTATTATTATCATTATTATTTTTTAAGGCAATCCCCCCCAAGCAATGTGGGAGTGCCACTAGCACTCAAGGGATTACAGAGGATTGAGAACAAGAGTAAAGAGGCATGTTTAAAGAAAGGATACAATGAAGGACGTGGAACAAGCTGAGGGTGTCAGATGTCGATTGACATTACACTTGAATATTTGAAGATTATTATCATCGGGGAAGAAATTAAGGCGAAGGAATTTCCACAGACTTACGTCTGTGCGGGAGAAGAAGCTATTTGAGTAGAAAAGAGGTTTGCATTTAACAGTTTTAACCGTGAAAGGATGGGATAGAGAGGCCAGCCTGATAGCTCGCTCAAATTCATTTTGCCCGGGAACCAGCGAAAGTAGCTCGTCGGAACAGTTGCCGTGAAAATACTTGAAGAAGATACAGAGGGAGTCACGGCTATTGTAGACTAGATGCCAGATAAGGACCTATCATTTTGCATATTCGTCTCTGGATTTTGTCAAGGAACTCGAGACGTATAGTGGGAGCACCAGACCATATATGACAGCAATATTCCATGCAAGGACGGATGGTTGATTTATAGATTTGAAGGATGGATTCAGACGAGAAAAAATTTCTTGGAGGATAGAGAGAACCAACTATCCTTGCGGTAGATGAAGCTATTGATTCAATGTATTTATTCCACCTGACGTCAGTGGACAGCATGAGACCAAGCAGGCGTAGCGAGACGCTCTCAAGGAGTTTGGGAATCAGCCATTCTGATGGGAAGCAGGGTGGGTTCTCTGTAGTGGGTAAAGGAGACCAGTTTCGTTTTGGAAGCATTAAAGTTTACAAGCCATTTCCTGCCCCAGTCAGCCACAGAGTGGAAGTCCTTTTCGAGATCAACAGCCAGTTTAGTTTCGTCAACGATACGAGATTTACTATTGAAGCAGGTGTAAACAGAAGTGTCATCGGCGTAGATACGAACTTTGGAACTTATGACATCGGGAAGGTCATTGATGAAGATCAGGAACAGTGTAGTGCCCAAGATAGAGCATGGGGAACACCGTTTAGAACGACCTTCATTTCACAGTTTGATTGCAATGAGTGGATTAAATCAAATAATCGTCCTGTAATACCGTATCCCTGAAGCTTACGAAGAAGACCAGCAGGCTAAACCCGATCAAACGCTTTAGAGATGCCTAGAGACACAGTTTGAGCTTCTCCATTACTGCTGATTGCTTGCTATACAAATACAGTTATGGCCGAGAGCACGTCAGCAGTAGATCGGGTAAAGCGGAAACCATATTGCTTGTCAGAGATAAAATTATGTGAAGTAAGGTGCTTAACCACTTCGGCGTTGATTAAAGTGGTAGGAGACTGATAGGATGTAGCGTTTTAGGTATATTAAGCTATTTCTTAGAGTGTGCAGCTTGTTTGTTGATGGGATGGATTTGGTATTTTACTATTTTTAAGATAAAGTCTTTGGTTTTTGTGAGGTATGCTTCCAATCCGACCTACCAAAGTTCTTGCTACGTACAGCCTATCAACATCTTCTTTCAAGTAGTGCTTCCTCACTTAGATAATCATTTTCCTGGTCTTGACGTCCATTTTTTTAATAACATTCAAATTCCACTTAATAATGTATAAGCTGTGTGTTAAGATTGATATATCTAAGGTGTTGATAGTCTTCATTTGATTGTTCCCATTAAGTTCGCTCTCCAGTGCCAAACGCACTCTCCTCTAATATACTTTACAAATCTTTTTCTTCATAATTGAATGTTGGGTTCCGTATCGTGCATTAATTCCTAAGAATTTCTATCTAAAATTTTGGTCTCGTTTCTCTAGCGAAGAAAACGTCGACTTACCGCGTCAAACCAAGCGACAGTGCGTCGCATGTATCCTACGACGGAAAATGTGGAGAAAAAGAAAATTACTCCCCCCCCCAAAAAAAAAGAGGGTACGTATTCCGCATGACATGCTGAAGACGGAATATGTAAATTAAAAAACAAGACTGTCGCAGGAGTCCCTGTAAAAAATATTTTGATATGCAAAAATAGGGCGACCACTCCCAGTTGTCGACGAATGGAAAAAAATGCTCGGCCGATAAAAGCAGTTGGTGTTCTCGAATCGGGGAGAAAAATTCGATTATTTTGGCTACCGCGTTTATCGGAGAGTAAGTTATTTTTCTGACTGGTTGCGTGCATAGAGAGATAGTACCTGTGAATCGAGTTTTCAGCATTTCTTTCTGCCTCCGATATTCGAGTCTGAACTTAGTGATTTATTCTGTGCATTGTGGAAGTAATCTCCGACAAATATTTCCTTTGCAATCCCAGATCGCTTACATTTCCTTAATCTTGTTGCTGATATCAAGGTCTAAATCTGTAGTTTTCTTTAATGTACCGTCTTTGAAGGTGGCTTTGGCACATTTTTTGATTCTGAATCTCCTCCTAATTTCTTCGATGAGTAGGTTTTTCTGTTGTTTGTCATACTTGGCACATTTTAAGTTTATCAATATAAAATGTAACTTGTATCAATAGCTACTGTTGTTCAGTAAGCAGCTGATTGGCGCTAATGTAAGGAAGAAGAGTAGAATGAATCTCCTTGGAAGATCCCACTTATGATTTTGATTGGTCTCGATGTTAATGGCTTTTTTGTATGGTTAATATTTAGTGTAGTCATCTAGTTTTTTTTTAATGTTCTCCGTTATGAATGTCTGTACATTTTTAAGCTCTTGTTTATCCATGAGTGTGGTACACTGTCGAACGTCTTTATGTCGTCGATCCATTATTATTAATATTATTATTATAACTGCAGACCAATGATTTTTTACAAGCATTTTTTGTCATTTTTACTTCCAAATTTCTATCGAAATATTTAATAACACAATTATGGCTCAATACAAATGTTGCAATTTCAGAGCGCTTTCGGCTTTCGTAATGCTTTGTCAAGGGATATTTGCGTTTATTTTATTAGAAGAATCTAATTGATTGTAAATGTTTACTTGCATGGCGCAAGCGCATCAAGTTTTTTTTACAGCAGATTTTATATATATATATATATATATATATATGTATAGATAACATTAGTGTTAAATATACACATACATATGCAAAATATATAAATATATATACATAGGTTCATACATATATAAATATATATATATATACATGTGCATATCCTTACTCTGTCCTGGACATTGAGTTCTACCTGGATTCTATAACTGGATCGTATTTACGATTCCAATGGAATAAATTATAAATAGAATATTAGTTTTTAGTCTTTTTATTATATATATATATATATATATATATATATATATATATATATATGATTCTTTTCTCGATTTTTTCTTACTATTGATCAGTTTTTACAAAACAAGTTCTTTGTTACGATTTTTTTAAAGAAAGGATGTACTCCTTTTCAATAATGTTAATAATTTGCTAAGAGTTTCCGAGAGAGTAAAAGACTTAGAAATAGTCTATAGACGGCCTGAATCCTCATACAACTATTAATAAACCAAATTACGGTGCTTTGTTGTTTCTTAATCAGACGTGTGTCACGTTCTGCATGTTTCTTTGTGTTTGCGTTTGTTTTTTTGTATCTTTGTGATCGTGTATATGTTTGTGTGTGTTTATGTTCGTGATTGTGTATATCTTTGGATGGGTTTTGGGTTTGGTGATTATTTCTTTTTGTAACCATTTCAGCCCAAGTAAAGCAATAAATTCGCAAAGACGGAAATGGTTACTGACTGTTAGACAATATGAGGGACACTATTAATAAATAGAGAGGACAATAAAAAAACAAGAATTCTTAAGACAGAAGATAACAATTGAATTTACATTTAAATTTTTGAAGATTAAAGTTGACTGGTTAGGCGAACAAGAATTCCACAAATGTGATAGAAGTAACTGTTATCATAGAACTTAAAGTTACGCCTAGCAATTTCAACTTCAAAAATTACCGTGACAATTTTGATAGTAAATATCAAAGTTAACTGCAAAGCAAGAAGACAGAAATGCAATAGAAGACACTTTTATCATAAAACGTACGTTTACATCTAACAATTTCGACTGTAAAATGTTGAAACCCTGCCGCTCTTAAATTCATAAAGTCAAGATATCTTAGCGGAAAATAATTAATGAAATAATGAAAATAATTACCATGAATGTATGTATAGAAAAGGCACAGAAATTCCATGGCTGTAGGAAAACGACGGAATTTGATATGCCAGGGCAGGAGCAGTAACATTGCACATTCATCTTTGGATTTTATCGAGAAAATCTAAATCTATAGCAGCAGCTTGGACATCTCGAGATGGTGTAATAATCAGCAAGCTTGTCTCGCTAGAACAATTACGACTGTGTACTGAGTTCGATTCTCACTGGGTGACCCCCGAATTTCGGCCTTATGCCACATCTAAGCTATGCATGGAAAATCACTATATAGTAGGTGCTTTGTCGGTGTTTGTGTATGTGCTTGTGGGCGTTTGTATCTCAGTGTTTGTCTATGTGCTTGTGCCGTTGTGTGCGCATTTCGTTATGAGGATATGATTTTGTATGTTTGCTTTGGCCTTGTGTACGTTTGTGTTTTGTGTTGGTATTGGTCATTGTGTTTGTTTGCGTGTTTTTATATGTGTTTGTTTGCGTGTTTTTATATGTGTTTGTTTGCGTGTTTGTTAGCGTGTTTTTGAGTTTTTACGTATATTTGTGTACTTTGTGTTTGTATCGGTGTTCGTATGTGTATTTGTTTCTGCAAAAATTTGTGTATGTGTTTGTGTATTAGTATCAAAATACTTCTGGCACCTAAAAGAATCAAATAAAATACCTACAGTAAAATGGAAGTTAACAAGAAAAGCTAGAATATGTCCTTTGTGCATACATGAGAAACTATATATTACTAAGTTTATAAAAAATAAAAATTTACTGAACCAGAGAAATGAAATAGCTATTTTATGCCGTCATTATCAAGAATTTCCCTTAAATAATATTTAAAAATAAAAATAAATTTATAAAAGTGCGATCAGGTAATATACAAATTTATATTTAACATGAAAAATTAATTTTATATACTGTAAGTAATTCTATTACATTTACAATAGTCTATTAAAATAACAGTGAAAATATTTTAAAGTTGTATTTAAAATTGTAGTTAATACGAATTCTAACCTAAACACCTTTTAAAATTGTAGTTAAATAAAACGTATTCTAACCTAAACACCTCTCAAAAAGTAATACCGACACTTAAATGTATCCAATAAAACACCTACCGAAAAATGAAATTATGACGAAAAGCTAGAGGATGTAGGCCATTGAATGACCCATGTCCTTTCTACATACATGTGCAACTATATATTACTAAGTTTATATAAAAAAAAAGTTTACTAAATCAGAGAAATGAATTAGCTATTTTTGCCGTAAGTGCCAAAAATTTTACTTAAATAATATTTAAATATAATTTTTTTTTTAAAATCGTAATAGACATATACTTGATATCGAAAAATAATTTTACTTACAGTAAGTAATTCTAATACATTTAATGAAATATAGTCTATAAAAACTAACAATGAAAATATTTTAAAGTTGTAATTAAAAGTGTAGTTAATTAAAATGAATTCTAACCTAAACATTTTTTAAAATTGTAATTAAATAAATAAATAAAGTTTACTAAAACAGAGAAATGAATTAGCTTTTTTGCCGTAAGTGCAAAAAAAAAATTTACTTAAATAATATTTAAATATAAAAAAATTTAAAAATCGTAATATACTTGATGTGAAAATAATTCTACAAACTGTAAGGGATTCTCATTACATTTAATTGTTCTTGAAAGAAATATAGTATATTAAAAATTAAAAGTAAAAATATTTCAAATCGTAGTTAAATAAAAAGTATTCTAACCTAAACACCCCCTAAAAATCATTAAATATACGAAGGAAAAAAATGCCGTAAGAATTTTTGCCGTTAACAATAAAATTTTTAAAAAGTCCAGACGACACGCTTTAACGGATGTTAGATTTCACTGGAAAATACATCCCTACCCACTACCAAAACGTAGCAGTAACTGATACATTAAAATATAGACATAATGAACACCCAGACACCCCTCGTCTAGTAAAATGGATTCATCTGTAACCTTGGAAACATGAATTATGATTTTAACTTTAAAACCCAGTAATTTTAAAAGTTACTCCAAAATTCGCTTGAGGTTGAAATGGAACTAATGTCTTTAATTTAATTACAAAATTAAATTCGGGGCTTTTAGCTTCCATTTTTGAAACATGGTTAGAACTGTGTAGCGGAAAAAAACATATTTTAAATCAATTAATTTATAATATTAATGCTCTGTAAATTTACATTGAGCACTATTTTGTAAAAATAAAAATATCTCTAAGAACACCGGATTATATATCATACTGTTCTTTCTTTTTATTTATATATATATATATATATATGTTTGAATAAAAGACAGACCACGTTAAGATTCCATGTAATAAGCTATTTCACCATAACCCCTTTAACAGGGTTCTGGATCATCAGACTTTACTTCCAAAGGCTGAAATGAAAAATGAAAAGAAATTCACACGTTTTTACGGACCTCATCAAGTATACGCAAAGTTAACGAAGTGAGGAAGTGAGGTGGGAGAGAGGATATGAGAATGTCATATGTATCATTTTAGTTTCCTATTTTAACCCCAGTGTGTCGGCTAGATGTTGCTCAAATTTAACGCGTCTCGTCTCTAGATAAAGGTAGCTAAGGGGTGAATGATAAGAACGACATTAAAGGAAGACGTTACAACAACCCCAATAAAGTACACGACAGGTTTCATTCAAATATCATCCTCCTCAGGTCTACCCATACGGATTACCTAAATTTGCATAAACTATATATATATATATATATATATATAAAAGTGAACATAAAGTCAACATTGAGGCGACAGTCTGTTTCATTTATATGCAATCGTCAGGCCACGTGTGCTGTTATTTTCTCGAAATTTATATATATACGGGTTAAACAAAAAATAAAATTAAATAAAATAAAATATTCTATTAAAAACGAGCAATTAACTTGACCCAAATAAATGAACAAAGTTTGTTTAACTTATTTTAGAATATTTATAATGCACCACTATTTTTTATTATATAAATATTTAGAAAAATAACAGCACATTTGTTTGACGATTTTATTTATAGCATGAAACAGACTGTAAATAAAATGTTGACTTTATGTTCACTTTTATATTCACACGCTCTATCTCTGATATTGAGCACTTTATCCCATAAATATAGCACTCCTTAAGACTATATTTCTTTATATATATATATATATATATATATATATATATATGTATGTATGTGTGTGTGTGTGTGTGTGTGTGTTTTGCGTTTGTGTGTGTGTGTGTGTCTGTTGAGCGTTTACCCTTATAAAATGTTGATTCGCACTTTGACAGGTCTTATTTTTCGTTCTGTGAGATTCCATGCTACCCAACACACCAGCTAGTGGGGTTTCATATAGCTAGGAGATAATTAATCATATACTCACAATATAGGCTTTCCAGACTAACTTAAAGAAATGGCTTGGAAAGAAACACCCATCATGATTAGAAAGAGCTATATGATTTACTGGGAAGAAGAAGAAGAAGAAGAAGAAGAAGAAGAAGAAGAAGAAGAAGAAGAAGAAGAAGACTGATGAAATTAATTAAGAAAAGTGAAGGAAACAACAACAAACACACAAGGGCAAAATAACAACGACAACAACAGCAGCAATAACAACAACGACAGCAACAACAACAGCAACAAAACCAGATTAAGTCGAAGAAGCGCATCGGAAAAATGGACAAGAAGAAGAAGAAGAAAAACAATAACAGCCGAAAAAGAAGTAGAGGAAGAGAAAGAAAAGAGGAAAAAGAAAAAGAGGGAAGGAACAGAAGAAGAAAAGAGAAGAAGTGTAAGAAGACTAAGAAGATGGGAGAAATGGAACAAAATGGGAGAATAGAAGAAAAAGATGACGATGAAGAAGTGAAGCAGAAAAAGAGAAAGCTAAAGAAAAATAGAAAATGAAGGGAAATGAAAGAGAATCAGGACAAGAAGAAGAAGAAGAAGAAAAATAGAAGAAAAAAAAATTGGACGAAGTGCTGAAGAGGAAAGGAAGAAGAATAAAAATTATAGCACGAAAAAAGAAGATGACTCTGAACTCAATATTTTCACTTAACCAAACTATTTAGAACAGACAGCTTATAGATTAATGTCTATTGTGTACTATTTCTTTACAGATACAACAGCGAATGTTTAAAGCATAATAAAAATCTGATAATGACACTAACTGTTACACTTAAGATTTCATTGCATTTTAATTGATTATCTCAATTAATCGACACCACTCAAGAACCAGCGATGGAGAAAGAGTTGCCGCTTCACTCGTAAGATACATCAGCGTTTTATTGGTCGAGATATTTTGAATGAATCGTCAGGAAACTTGGTAACTGCTTTCCAATTAAGGTTAACGAAGCCTTTCTAATTGCTGACACCTTCAAGTTTTAAAATATAAGTTTCTAAACAAGAACGTCGCTACTCGTCTCTTAATTGGAGAAATTCTTCTTCGTTTTGTGCGACGCTCAAAACTGGCAACTCCTATTAGACATAGATAACAATGCTGAGATAAAAACCGGTTTTTCGTTATTAGGTAAACTATTCTCTTCTAGTTGAATTGAAATGTTTACTTTAAGAAATTGGAACCGTTATGGTAACTGTTTATATTCTTACGGAAAGATAGTTGGGACTCGGTAGCGTGTCTGATGAAAATTGCTTTTATAAGGTTATGAAAAGAATTCTTATCGGTTGTTTAACCCACTGATTCCCCCCCCAATAAAATCCAATACTAACTCTAAAAATTAAAATAAAAATATTGTATTAATTATAAAAATAAAAAAGTCTTCTATTAAAAGTAAAAACAAATTTTTATATAACTTCGGTGATAAATTAGTAACTTCTAGTTTATTTACCGGGAATAAACTGCTAGCCCTGTATATAATACGAGTTTAATCAAGGTTCCGCTGTTTTAACCCGAGTCAATTTAGAAAAAATACGGCCACAGATATCCCACAATAAAATACGGGTACAGATACCCCACAATAAAATCGGCCTTGTGTCACATCCGACCGGGTGTAGCCGCTAGTGAATGTCGTCAATTTAGAAAAAAAATCATATTTTGAGATGTTTCGTAGGTCAGATAACGTTATCAGAAAAATAGATTTTATTTCGTCCGATCTAATCACAACATAATTTCCAGAATAGATAATCATATTAGATTTTTTTAAAAACAAGATACCCGAAGAAAGGACGGAAGTGGATACATGTATTGAAAGAGAATGGAAGGAACTAGAAACAAATATGGAAGAAGGGCTAAACTTCAACTCCTGTTCAAATAACAGTAGAGGGAATGTGAAGAGGACGACAGGTGGACTTATATACGCCTATTAAGGAGTAAAATATAATTAGTAAATAGAAATTTCATAGTTCAGGTGGATAAGTTAAAAGTATAGAGATGTAATAGAATTTAGAAGGAACCGGAAACCCAACCCTAAACCGGAAACAAGGGATAACTGAAGAAAAGATAAAGTGCTCAATATCAGAGATAGAGCGTGTGTAAATATAAAAGTGAATATTGAAGTCACCACTTAGAGGCGACAGGCTGTTTCATGCTAGACACAATCGTCAAGCCACGTGGCTTTACGATTGTGCCTAGCATGAAACAGCCTGTCGCTTCTAAGTAGTGACTTCAATGTTCACTTTTATATATATATATATATATATATATATATATATATATATTACATTATTTATTTACGTGATGTTAAAACAAAAAACATGTTCAAAATCGCTACACAATTACAATTATGTTTCAACATTACAAATGTATCTCCTCAGGCGATGTTAAACTACAACTGTGTAGCGATTTCTAACATGATTTTCTTTTAATAGACTAAAATAAATAATAATCAGGTATCCTCTGTATTGAACCCTCTTTTAAATTAAATGCTACATACGGTGGAATTATAATCCATTTGTTCTCATTTTACCTGAATCTATCTATCTATCTATCTATCTATCTATATATATATATATATATATATATATATATATATATATATATATATATATATTATGTGATATCCAAAAGTTGCCGGAATAGTTTTGTAGCGCGCAAACAGATTATAGCATATGGGTGTGCACGCAGTGGGCCCTAGCCGTGAATATGTGCTGAATGACATTGCTGTATTCATTAGCATATTGTGAAATGCCTGTTTTTGTGATCACGTGTTATTTGTAGCATGAGATATTATCCTGCAAGAGCATACTCATCATTGTTTCGACATCCGTGGTATTGTGCATCGAGAATTCGTACCCCAAGGCCAGTCCATCAATCGAGAATTCTACGGCAAGGATTTGGTGTATTTCAGGGATGGCGTTCGGCGAAAGCGACCGGATCTGTGGAGCGCGAAGAAATGGCTTCTTCACGACGACAATGCCCCCTTGTCACCCCGAACTCTCCCCTCTCGGGATTTTTTTTTTTTTTGTGCCAAACATTTGTATCAATTCTGCACACGCCTCACTTCGCCAGATTTAGCACCTACGCAATTCCACCTCTTCTCAAAGCTGAAAATGCTGCCCAAGGGTCGGCTTTATAACACCGTTGCCGATATCCAGCGCAGAAGGCACTCGACTCGCTTACGGAAAACGACTTCCAGGTTGGATTCCAAAACTGGCAAAGAAACTGGGACCGGTGTATTGCTCAGCCAGGGGACTATTTCGAAGCGATTATGTTAAAAATTAATATATTAATTTCTTTAAACATAATTAGTCCTGGAACTTTTAGATACCGCCTTGTATATAAGAATCCTATTCTGTTTAAAATGAACGGTGTTTTGGTTTCAGTTCCTTAAAATACAACATATACCTGTAATTTTCTTTTTTTTTATTCGCCATGTCGCTTTCAGGAAGTGGTTCTTGTTGTGAGTTATAAAAACAGTAGTAGAAAACCGGAATTGGTTTAACGAGTTTATTACCTTTAGTACAGGTAAACAAAATGTAGAATAGAAACCAGAACAGAGAATGTTCAACCTTGAATGACTAACTGTTTTCAGCAAGAGTCACTGCTCCTCCTCCTACTCCTCTTGATGTAGGAGTATTTTTACGTCTTTCGTCCGACGGCCAAATCCAAACATGTAACGAAATATTCTCCTTCAAAACAGTTTTATAGCTCTCGGCAACTTCATTTTGGGGCTCTAAAGTAAATTTAAATAACCCCTCCCACTGTCCTTGTTCCATCCATTGACATATGCCCTTTAATATGTTACTCGCAGTTATCCATTCTTTTTCCTTCACTATATCTTTTGAATGTTAAATTCTCCTGGCACTCATTCCTGATTATGTGTTCCGGGTATATCACGTTCCCCTTTCTGGTTTTAGAAGTTTATATTTTGATTCTGTGAGGTTCTACGTCTTGCCAAAACACACCAATCCAGCATTCCAATTTGAATTAACTCTGGTATAGGCACCACTACCGATAAATTAGCAAAGTGCACTAAAAAATAATTTAACACCCATTTTTGGGGGAAGAATCAGCAGTTCACACCTCATCGATGAATTTAAAAAATTTAAGCGTAACTCGTAACTCTTAATTTCCGAGAAACTTTCTTCAAAATATCGCTTCAAGCTTTCTTAATCTATGAGGTTTACTTTCCGGAATCCACAGTCATATAGGAAATTAAATTTTAAATAGCAGTTCAACACTAATATCTTTGTCTCTAAGGATAATCTTATATCTCTCTCTCTCTCTATATATATATATATGGTAGGAGATTTACAAATCTGCAATGGATTATATACTTTTCAATCATTAGCAATCGGTTAACAATTTGCATTTTTTATCACTGTTCTATCAGTAAAAACTGCATTCTTACCCGGCTATAAAAAAAAACTTCCTAAATTCTAATTCAAATATAATCAAAATATTTAAAAGAAAATGTACGCTATACAATTCTACAATTCATTAACAATATATTTACATTGTAAATAATAGCTTTTTTTTCTCTCAGCAATGATATTTTAAATATATGACAATTGTCAGTACGTTTATCTTTTTTTTTAATGTATATCTGCAGTAAAGCATTTATACTTTAGTGGCATAATCCTCGTTTTCTCTAGAAGCAAATTTTAAAACTTTTCAGTCAATAATCTTAGCATTCAGATTCTGACTACTGCGAATAAATTTGCTTGACTGTTAAGATATTTCACTAATGAAATTGTAGAGTTATGTTTTATAGAAAAATAATTGTATATATATATATATATATATATGTGTGTGTGTGTGTGTGTGTGTGTGTATGTGTGTGTGTATTATATGTTATTTCTACATTATTGGTTATTTTTATAGATATATTCTATGTAAGGAAATTTTCTGTTTTTCTTTTTTTAATCAATGAATGTTCAGACCGGTAAATGTAGTTAACACTGTTTATTTAAAAAACAGATATTTACTTAAATAAATTACATCTAAAAAAATTCACGTATAAACAGAAAATATGTTAAATAATTCTCCGACTTTATCCCCTTCAATATATATATATATATATATATATATATATATATATATATATATATATATATATATATATATAACGGTTCTTTATGGCAAATTGTTTTGACGGCAAATTCACACTATCGACCAATATGCTTCAAATTTTACACCCTATTATATTCTACCAACCATACGGTAAAAAAGTGACTTTCCTTACGAATTCGTGCAATTTCTGTCGAAATTGTAATCTGTCTCTCAGATTTTATATTACATGGATTTTAAATAATTTTTCATTTTTTTTTTTTTACAGATAAGGCAAACAAAGAGATTGACACTTCAATATGGAAGAAACACCTGCTAAATGGAAATATCTTGAAAAGAATTTGCCATGAAATTCAGCGATGGAATGTTGTTACGACTTGAGAACTTATGATTTCCCAGTGGAATTACCTGTACATGCTAGCGACCAGAAGCTCGATTATCACTCACATTTCAAATAAATACTTGAGGTTTAAAATACGAATTCGACCTAATCTAAAATTCCAGTGTACCAAAGTGCAGAAACGCTTTTTCGCTAAGAAGTATACAGAATTAATAATCCGTATATAATATCACTTTTACAATTTTAAGTATAGAAATATGTTGCTATATTTCCATCCAAGACATTTTAATATAGTATCGAATAATTTTAAAGATAGTTTTCCTTTAATAATATAGAGAATAATAATAAAATCATTGCCGCCATTTTTTTTTTCGTTTTCTATTTGCCTTTTCCATTTTTTTTATAAAGTTTATTCTGGTTGATTATCTCTTCATATTTAGGTGAAATTTTATTTGGTTCCCTATCTATCGATCGTTGTTTTGGCTTTCGTCAATTTTTCGTGTTTTTTTTTTTACTCATAGACTGTCATGTCGTGACATTTCGCATATTTTCAATTCGTAATTTATTAATGAGATGAGATGGGAATGATGCTCAACAAGATATGTTCATTTTTAAAGATGGAAATGTTTTTTTAGGTGCTTCGATCTGAGACGTCTCCAGAAATTTGCCCCCATTTTTTTTTTTTAGATGTTACCGAGTTTTAACCATTATATTGAATCAATTGCAAGTCCTGCTTCATTGTATCATGCTATACAATTTCAATCGACAGAATCTAACACAATTACAAATCTGCCATTCGCCTCTACATTAGATATTGGTCTCACCTCTTGTTCGGTTGTTCTTCGGTGTATTTAGACATCCTAGATAAAATACAAAGAAGAATATGTGATGTTATTGGTCCTGACCTGGCATCTCGGCTTTCCCACTGCTGTAACGGAGATTCTCTGTGACTTTTCTCTCAACAATGCCTTGCGAATTTTCTGATCTACTTTTCTACCAAGATCTTATGAATTTAATCGCGGTACTAGATTGGCGGCAATTTTGAAGTTGGAAATGTTAGGCGTCACCGTAAGTTCTATGCTAACAGTTTCTTCACACGCTCTTCTCGATTATGGAAATCTTCGTGCTTTCCAGTCAACTTTGATGTTCAAAGATTTAAACGTAATGTCAATCGTCATCTTCAGTTTTTTTTATTCTTGTTCTTATTCTGTTTTCACTCCCCAATGTTTTTTTTTCTCATATTCTCTTATAGTTAGTAACCACTTGCGTCTTAAGAGCTTTATTGCCGTGCTTTTAAAATCTATATTTTTCGGCCTAGCTCTGGTGTATATCCGTGTAGAATAGAGGCTAGAGCGTCTCTAAGTAATTCTGGTCTGCGAATGACACAGGAACAAGAAAGGGAATATTCTTGGCAAGAACGGTATTATAATGACCAATAAAATTTTCAAAACGACGTATTCTTCGTTGGCAAACTCAACGCGAAAATCCATTTGAAATGTTATGAAAATTTTATTTATTTACTAAAATTATTAGAATAATCCAAAGATTTTACTGGAAAGATACTGGCAGCACACGGATAGAAAACAAGGTGAATCAAATGGTAAAGAACGTAAAGAAAGAGTGCTTTGTCACATTGGAATTATTTAATATCAACAGGTTATTCTAAAACAAAAATAGATGCTCTTTCAGTAATTTATAACAGGTAAAGACAATCTTAAAAGCATAAGATATGCGTGTCGATAACAGACAAAAAGACAAGTATCTTCTAGATAAAGTAATAAAAGAAAATCAGAAGAAAGGACTATCTATTGAAAAAAAAAGGCTGAATTATTTTTATGCGTAAGGAGGACTGCCCAAGAGGCGACATCAAAATGAAGTACGGAAATTAAACTTTATTGTACCTGTGACACCGAAATTAAAAAGGTTCTTTGGAATAGAGAAAGATGTATTCCAAAAGCTAAACAAAGTATTAAGATAGAGGAAAAATTCCTTAGAACCAAAGACAAGAGAGCTGAACAACGTTGTAAAATCGGTCCTCATATATGACAGCGAATTTTGTTTCAAGCATTTCACACCAAGCAAGGCGAGAGTGCCACTAGCACGCAGGGGGTTACAGGGAGAGAAAAGACTGTCTATAGTGGGGATTGAAGAAACGATAAAAAGAAGAACTGGAGTCACTGCAACAGAAGATGGCGATTGACGTGGCATTTAAATTTTTAAAGCAAGTGCGAGGAAGGAAATTTCACTGACTGGAAGTGGGGGAAAAAAACTTTTGGAGTAGAAATTGGCGCTTACATTTAACTATTTCAAAAGAAAAAAGTGGGACCAAGATGCCAATCTTGTGGAACGCTTAAATTCATGAAGTCGGGCACCAGGAAATAAGTTCGTTAGAGCAGTTGCCAAGAAAATATTCGTAGACTAGACAGTGGAAGCTATATCACGTCTGTGAGAAAGTTACTGTAGTCGAGATATCAAGAACGATTACATTGCAGATCCTTCTTTGGATTTTGTCGAGAACCTCAAGATGGACAGCAGTGACACCAGAAAATATATGGCAACAATATCCAATGCATGGACGAATGGTAGATTTGTAGATACGTAAGATGATGAGAAATACCTTCTAACACGACACAGTGGACCAAATTTTCTTGCAGTAGATGCAGCTATTGATTTAATGTAGTTCCACTTCAAGTCAGTTGAAAATATGAGGCCAAGAAGGCGCAATGATACGCTCCCACGTAGTCGAGTATCAACCACGTTGAAGGTAGTCAGGGAAGTTTCTCTGTAGTGGTTAACTGAAAGCTAGTTTTGGAGACATTCAAATTTACTAGCCATTTCCTGCCCCAGTTAACCACTTATTGGGGGTCTTTTCGAGAGCAGTGGCCAGGATAACTTTTCCAGCGATACCGGATTTACTACTGAGACAAGGTTAGTGTCATCTAGATGCTGATTGGGGAACTGATGACATAACGATAATCGATGAAGATCGGTAACAGCGTAGGACCCAGAATAGCCTGATCCCGGATGAAGAGTCAGCTTAGAGCAAAAGAGGCTGCTGAGAATAACGTGGACTGAACTTGTGAGCGCCGAGGTAGTTTTAAGGAATATGCAAACAAGGTAACCTTTGAACTTAGAATCAGAAAGACAGTTGAAATCTGTAGGACTCACAATGAGGATAGAGGACTTGAAGGAATTAACACTCAAGGGTCCGACTGAAAGCAACGAAACCCACGTAGCCAACCGAACGATCTTGTGTAAAGGGATTACGAAACTGACAGTTAGAGGGATACCTTCTGTTTCAAATTTTAAAAAAATAGACAGGACGTTGTGGATAGCCATTATTGCCCACGCCCTAAATGGATCAGCATATAAAGAAGTGTCTATCTGTAATAGAAAATATAATGTTGTGAACATTTCATACCCATGTGAAACTAAATACGTGTATTTTTTTAACAACAAAAAGAATAGCTATGAATATTTTATAAGGGTTGTTACATTCGTCTGTTGAAATTTAAATCCCAAATAATTCTGATAAGAGTTTTTCTTTTTTTTTTCTATTTTGACATTTTCTCCTATGCAGAAATGTTTTATCTGTTTCCGTACGCGTATGTAAATTAGGAATCGTTTGAATTTAAAATTGAATTAAATATCCTATCTTTCCGTTTAAGCAAATCTATAAACCCTACGAGTATTCAATCCTTGGATCATGGAATCTAAAACGAGACACCGGCTCAGATGAGAAGTAAATCCGCGGCAGAAGGATACAAGGAATGTTTTGAATTTTGAAATTTACCTTGAGGGACAGCGGACATACTAGAGACGTAGGGACAAAGGGTTTTGTTTGAAATTCTCAAAAAGTTAATGAATACGACTAAAACGCTTGAAAGACCAACAGGAGGAAATTTGTTCAAATGACAAAATATATAAGAATTCACGATTTTATATATAAGGCACTTAAGAATTTCCACAGTAAAATGGTTGCAGAAATTTTGAATTTTTTTTTTTTATCATTTAATCACAAGTAGGACAAGAACACCACTAAGATAAAAAGGACTGCTGAGTGTTAGAGTTCTGACTGTAACAGAATATGACAAAAATAAATACTATTAAAGAAAAAGAATAAAAGAACAGGAACTAAAAAGACTGAAGCAAACGATTGATATTGCTTTTAAATACTTGAAGATCAAGATGAAAGGTCATATTGATTTTTAGACATAATAAAAATAAACACTATTAATGAGAAAGAGAATATTAAGGGACAGGAATTAAAAGGACTGAAGATAACGATTGATATTGCTTTTAAATACTTGAAGATCAAAATTATGCATGAGGCAGCAAATGATTTTCCCTAGCGAGGAGCGTGATAGAAGAATCTGTTGACACAGAATCTGTGGTAACATCCTTGCCTGTTCAACTGTAGAATAACGAGACCTCGCCGCCAATCTAGTACTGCGATTAAATTCATTAAGTCTAGTTACCATAGCGGGATATTTATCAGAAGAATTACAATGAAAATACTTATAGATAAGTCACAGCGATAGTACGTAAGGACGGTGACAAAGTGGCCGAGATATCATGTCAGAACTAGTAACATCACAGATTATTCTTTGCATTCTATACGACACATTAAACCAGCTTTCCTTTTATATTTTAGATTTATATTATATTCTGATTTTAAGAGTGCATTCAGATAGACAGTCAGTTTTATGTCATGCATGATACACTTTTAGGCGATCATTAATCTAACGATACATGACTGACGAGTCAGTTTCTTTTCCCGCAGTAGTTTGCAATTTCTTTCTGCGGTAGACCAGTTGCCATCCAAGGCTATATAACCTGGTCTGTCCTGCTATTTACCTATAGCTGGGGGAAGATGAAAAGGATTAATACCTTTCCCAAGGGTATTAGCACGTAGATGAATGTAATGGATTCAAGTAAAACATAAAATATGCAAATAGCACCGTGTAGATAACAGACAAATAGAAACTTACTAGTACTTACTAGACAAGGTAATAAAAGAAAACCTTAAGAAAGGACTAAATCAATTGTAAGAAAACATAATTTTGCTTCTGATTAAGAGAGGCTGCCTACGAGGCGAGCTGTGAACTGGAGACGTCATTATCAAGTAGGGAAATTTCACCGTATGTTAACTGAAACACTGAAATAAAAAAAAAAGTGCATTGGAAGAGTGAAAGATGCCTTCGTAAATGTAAACAAAGTTATAAGAGACAAAATTCAGTAGAAACAAAGACACCAGAGCTGAACTACAATGTAAAATGACAGTGAATTCGGGATAAACCTTGCACCGAGATGAAGAAGCGGCTTGAAGCAAAAGAAATATATTTCTACAGAAAGATATTGAGAATTTCAAGTGACAAAAGAAAAAAAAATGGAAATCACTTTGTCTTTTCTACCCTTATTCCCCACACTCACTTGGCGTTTTACCAACCGATTATTTACTTATTTTTTCGTTCATTGCAAAACACACTGGGGGGAACTTATGAGAACTTCCCCTAATGTAAACTAGATACAAGTGTCCGTCGAAAATGTTCCCGCGTTAAAACCTGTAGAATTTTACGCCGGAGTTATCGAAATGCTGAAGATGATGGTGAAAGTATGATTGAATAGAACATGTGTTATGATATTGTTTATTGACAATGAGGAACAAAAGTGGAAAATATTTATGACACAATCTAATATACCGAAAATATTTCTGATTTTCTTTTAAAAAATTACGACTATTTTGGCATTTTTAAACGCGAGCTAACACGATAGGTGCCACATAAAACTTTATTTTTCTAATATGGTTTAAAATAAACGCTCAAATATAAAAGACTCGTTTTAACAAATCCAATATCATGGAAGAAAATCAGGGAAGCTCTTACTTCGAATGCTTCATCGCCAAATATAAAATTTTTGTTTGTGGAGGAAAGATTGATTGATTTGTTTGTGTAATTGCATATCAACACCGTATGGTTCATTTAATGCTGAAATTTAATTTTCTTGGGAATTTCGAATTAATAAAATATAATATATGTTATTCTGCTTTCACAGTTACATCCATGGTAAGTGATACTCAGGTTTTGTGCATATACTCGTTTGTGCGGACATAATTACTAGAGGTGTTGATATATACGTTTTATGTTGTTAACTTATATTTTGGAATACAGTTTGATTTTTTAAAGAAATTGTAGATTATATGGATTAATGTCATGAAAGAGTTTTTTTCTTTTTTTTTTGTTTTGTTTGTTCGGTTGGTTGATTTTGTTTGGCGGCATATCAACATCTCTATGGGTTATTTAATTCCGATATCTAAATATTTTGAACTCAATTTTATCGCTTCAACGACAAAAAAATGTAGTGAGGGTCATTTTGCTATAAAATGTAGTGTTCGTAATTCTGCATTAAATATATTAATGGTAATTTTACTGTAAATATTTAAAGTTGGTATATTTTACTATAAAAATGTATTACTGGTATATTTACTATAAAAATGTGATTTTATACTTTCATAGGCTTTTATATTTGTTTATGGGTGTTTACTAATTGCTCATAGCTGGGACCCTAACAGGTGCTACCACCCCGGGTAAGGGTGGACCTGGGAACAACAGCTATTAAAAGGTGATTCCTCATTCAGCAAATTATCTAATCTCCTGATCACATGCATTGCTGCCGGATGTAGTTTATCGTCATACCCAGTACTAAGCGCGGTATGCCAGTTTCCATACAGGAGTAGCATAATAAAATGATTCGGGTTCCTAACAAAGATTTTTATCCAATGAAAGTCTCGAGAGACACTCAATTCAGAGCGTTACTGAAAAATGAGGTGTGTTAAATGGTTACGATTAAAAGTATTTAGAAATAAAGGAAGCGAGTGAAGCTTATGTGTCTTGGTGAAAATCACACTTCAAAACTTGGGGAGAGGCGCTACAGAATCACAAAGAAAGAACTGTGCCAATTAAGAGCAACCACGTTTTAGCAATGGGCTAAAATGGATATCACGTACAACTCAAAGAGAAAGTAATGACATAATCAAGCGCTTGAAGTTCTTCACTGCTTCGAACACAAGGAGTGCTGTGGATTCTGGGTTGAAATCCGGTACGAATAAATAACAAATGCCAGGATTTAATATATGAAAATAATGTATTAACGTAATAATACAAACTGGTAAAGCAGGTTAGTAGTTCCAGGAATACGGGTTTGTAGCAATATATATATACAGTCTTTGGTATTGAAGTATCGCTGTATGACTTCTTACTGAGTCTACGTGCTCGCTCACTGTGACTCCTACAACGCTTTTGCCTCACCCTCACTCTTCCGGTTACCTACAACCTTTAACTCTGTCACTCTGGACTCGACTCCTTGGTCTTGCTCTCTTGGGTCTTCACGTAGCCGTAGTATATGTATGTACTGGGTGAGTCCATTTGTGTAAAAAGGGGTGGACCCCTCAACAGTTAGTAAGGAAGCACACTGCTTCATCAATACGGGAAAGAATGATGACAAATACTTGACTTTAACTAACTATTTTCTTGTCAAATTGTTTCAATAGAAAATTGTTACAGATTTGAACTTTCCACATAAATAGTTCGGGAGAAAACCACTATCAGTGCTGGAAAAATGCTAAGAGTTACTGGAATTGATATGCCTATTTTCCAGAAAAATCTTTTAATAGAAAGATTTAACAAATTTTGACTGTTTCATATTACGCCAAACAAAAGGAACAACCATCATCACACAAAAGGAATCACCATCATCACACTTTTGACTTTCCGCGCTAATTCTGTGAAAAGGTTAGGAAAAAAAAAACTCATCGGTGCTGGAAACAGCGGTAACAGCTACTGAAATTGATTTTCCTGCTAAATTTCTTTTAATAGAAAGTTTTTACCAATTTCGACGTTTCACAATACATCAAACAATTGAATCCCTCATCAATACTAGAAAGAATTGATAAAAGCTACTGATCTTGACATACTGTTGTAAGGAAAGAACTGATAACCCTCAGTATATAAAGAACTGATACATCCCTTCTATTAAATGGACTGTTCCAGTAGTAATATAATCATCTATGGTGTTGGTATCAGGGAGGTTGCTTTCCAGTTTCAGATGAACTTGTAAATATCTACTTGTATTGTTCTTGTTGAAAATAAACCCATATCTGTTGTAAGTTGCTGTTCTAGTTATTATTTCAATAACCACTCCGGACAGCATTACAAAAAACCACAAAAAGTCAAAGAATAAAAATATTTCAAAATATCTAATCAAATGTAATCAATTGAAGCTTGAAATTTAATTTGGATATTACTTTCTTAAATTTGTTTTTGTATGATGTGAAAACTTTTCAGTCTATACTAATTAATTTTTAAATGGGATGGCTAGATAAAAAAAAAGAAAAGAAAATACCGTTTGTAATTGAAATCAAATGAAATTAATGAAGGAGGTGAAGTGTAGGTTTATACTGGGGAAAAATAATCAAACAAAATATTAATTAAAACAAGATAAACCTTGTTTTTACCTAATACGTGCACTTTCCTCATATTCTGCCATAAAATTTGTTGGCATTAAATAACCTATCGAGGTTGATATGTCGTAAAACAAAATAAACCAAACCAATCTAACCCAAAGAATACATATTCTATTCATACGAATCTATCCTAAAATTGTTGCACGCATTAAATAACCCATTGAGGTTGATATGCTGTAAAACAAAATAAACTAAACCAAACCAAATCTAATAATCTCCACTTAAGTAATTATTTAAATGAAATTCCTTTTTGTATATACTTATATAGAATAATTCCAAATTGTCTTGTAATGTCTATCATATGTGCATGCACCTTTATAGTCAAGAACTTTTATTGACCACTGTTGTAGGGAATGATAACCCTCAGTATATAAAGAATTGATACACCCCTTTTATTAAAAAGACTGTTCTAGTAGTAATATAAGCATCTATCGTGTTGGGCACGAGGTGAGGATGCTTGCTTTCCAGCAAGCATCAAGACGTCGAACATTCTGGTTTCGGGCAGAGGCAAACCCAGAGGAGACTATGTCGAAGGGGAAAGTCTCGTCTAGGGGTGTAGACAAAACTGATCCGTGTATGCGGGATCTAAGAAGAATTTTTCAGGAGAATACGGGCTCGGTTCCCCCAACATGAAAAAATCTGCCTTGTGCCACACCCTGCTTCACCGGGAGGTCTGGCAAATACCGGTTTACTTTCCACCAAACATCAAGACGTCGAACTCTTAGCTTTCGGGCAGAGAGGAAACCCGAGGAGACTATGCCGTTATCTCCTGTTAATTTACCCAGAAATTCATACACAGATGTCCACAAGGAAACATGGCAGAGTGGATAAAGGCGTTGGTTAGATCCAGTGACAGGACCCAAAGAGTGTGAGTTCAATACCCGGTTAAGGCAGTGGAGAACCTTCAGAGGGAAATTAACAGGAGATAACTGATAACTGACATCCATTAAAACATGGCACGTGGAACTAGAACAGTCTACCCCAGTGAGCGAGATAAAGGGTTCAGTTCGACATTCCAACCACCTGAAGAAGGCCGTAGCGTACAACGGCCGAAAAGTTGTAATAAATATGGCGACAAAGATAAGGACAATAGTCCGTATAATGTAAATAATGTACATAATACCTCATCTCAGAAATATAGACAGATACTAAAAGGCCGTAACGTTGTTATAAATATGGCGACAAAGATGAGGACAATAGTCCGAATAATGGAAATAGTGTAAATGGGTAAATATGAGAATTTTAGGGAGATGGACATCTTTTTCATGAGGCGTACATTTATTCAGTTGCTCGTATAACTGCGGTTGTCTGAATGAACGGGGAAAAAACAGTATTTTATCGAAATTAGATAGAAATAATATTAAATAATGATAGAAGACGTTCTCCTGAACTGAGCTTCAAGCATGCAGACGAATGAAAGTTTTACTAGTTTTTCACAGATTGATTTTTCATACGGTATTTAGAAGAAAGAAATAAAAGGAAAGAAGCAAGATTCTTTAAAGCATAAAGGACGAGTATGATTCCAATTGTTCCTTATTAGTCAATGTGTCGATTTGAACCGATGCTCCAAGACGGGAAATTGTTTCGCGGCAAGAGATGGAGTCAGAAGAATTTTACCGGATGTGAAACAACCTGCAGGAGAGCGCCTCGAATCCATCTTGTAACAATTGGCTTCATTATTTGCGAAATAGACGCCGTTTCCTACACATACTGGCAAAAGCACACTCTGATCCTTGCGCTAAAAGCAAATTACACATAACGACCACTTAACGTAAAAATACCAGTGAATACAGACACATACACACACATACATACACGCACACACACACACACACACACACACACACACACACACACATATATATATATATATATATATATATATATATATATATATATATATATATAAATAGACGAAGAAATAATTCTCCGCACTTTGGGCATAACATATCTTTGGGTTGTCACACTACATTCTTCTCAGACTTGATTACAGATGGTACGACTGTGATAAAATAATAATAATAGTAATAATAATAATAATAATAATAATAATAATAATATATATATATATATATATATATATATATATATATATATATATATATATATATTCAGTTGTATGGATATTAGTTTGTAACCCTGGGTTCACGGTTTGCGATTTGTTTGATGATCGCAAACGGCTGAAACCCGTTTACAAACTAATATTCATACAACTGAATATATATATATATATATATATATATATATATATATATATATATATATATGAATATAAAAATGAACATCAAGTCAACACTTAGAGCCGATAGTCTGTTTCATCCTAGATGCAATCGTCAGGCTTGACGATTGCATCTAGCAGGAAACAGACTGTCGCCACTAAGTGTTGACTGCTATGTTCACTTTTATATTTACAAACGCTATATCTCTGATATTGAGCATTTTATCCCATAAATATAGCACATCTTAAGACTGTATTTCTTCATACATATATATATATATATATATATATATATATATATATATATATATAATAGTAATAATCTTATAAATATAAGAAATTATACTCGTCTGGAAAACCTTGATATGTAAATAAACAGACCAATATCCATGGGAAAAAAAAGCTACAAAAAAAAAGAACAAAGAATAGGTACGTCAGCCGAAGACAATCGTCAAGCATCCAAGTTCAGAGTCCAAAGAAAAAAAAACCGATACGAGTAAGTAAAATAACTAAGTAAAGTGTTCAATACGCTAAAATTGTGTTTCTCTGTCTGCGTGTGTACTAAGCTGAGGAAGTTAACATTGTTTCGTCAAGTTCCGCGGTATATCTGAGTACTGTGTAGGGGTTTCACGATCTGCAGATATTTGTATTCATGTTTCATTTATTGATCCTTTTTACATCTATGGCTTGTCAATAGGTTTTAGGCTATTTAAAGGCACAATATATTGTTAGCTTGTAAGAGTACAAGTCTTACTATTTATCCCGCACCTGGGGGATATGAAGACGTGGATTCATACTTTTTCAACAGTATTTGCACGTACGTGGATATAACGAATTCGACTAGAATTGGAACTCAGCTCTTTGATTAAAATATCCGAGCTATTTTTCCTCCCGCCTTTCGCACGTCCAAGTTTACATAGGTCACATATCTACATACTGACGAGGCTCGAAATTGCTTAACTTTGGTGATGGTGTGGAATAACACAGTAATTCCACCTACATTTTACGCGCGTGCGAGTTTTCCTCCCTTCCTTCTACACTTGTGCGTGTGTGCGCGCGCGCCCGCGGATTGCACCCCTTCCTCTCTCGTTAAGCTAGTTGTAGCAGTAAATAGCCTTTTTTGGATGGAGTGAGGAAGGTCGCTTGCTAGCTGCTCCTGATAAGTCTAAAATCAGAATTTGAATTTTTTTCCCGGGCGTTTCTTGACATGACAGACGTCCAGCGTTTCCAACTCAGTTGCATCCCGATTTTCAAGCTAGAAGGTCAACTCATTTATTCCGTGCCCCTAACCCATACGCGGGCCGGAATATCTTATTCTTAACTAACCAAAACTTCAACATGTCGACCTCACACTTTTCCAAGACCCAACTACTTGTCTTGATGCAACCTGCATGTTGAACCTTCTCCGTTTTTAACTAGAAAATGTCGAGTTCCTACGACACCGTCGTCAATATATTTTTCCAAGACTTATCCCTGTCTTGATGCAACAGCTTGTTGAACCTTTTCTCCATTTTCAACTAGAAAATGTCAAGTTCCTACGACACCATCGTCAATATACATTTTTCCAAGACTCAACCTCGTCTTGATGCGAACAACTTTCGAAATTTCCTCTATTCACTACCAGAGTTCTACAACACGGTCGCTCGCACACCATTCCAAGACTCAACCTCATCTTGATGCAAACAACTCTGAATTCTCCTCAATGAAAGTTGATAATATGTTCATACATCTTTGAACCTTCTAACTACTTTGAACCAGTACCTAAAAACATATTACATACACTCACACTATCAAACTTCACAGTGAGTACTTTTCCTATTTGTGTACACATACACCTTTCGTTTAACAAGTCATTTTTCCAGAACTTTCTTTTTAATGGAACTATTCCCGCCTTGGCCATCTTGGTTTTCTGTTTTGGCGCGGAACACTTTTACTAATGATCTCAACTGTCAAGACAATTACTTGTTTAAATATAATAAAATTTCATATATGTTTTTCAACCAGACGCCTTTTGTCGTTTAATTCCGGCTATCTACTTGTATTATTATTTATGCACTTGTTCCTCACTAAGTTCACTCACGCAATATATTTCTACTTTGTTTGTGGATTCGGCAGTTTTGTGTAGTGTCTGGCACAAGGCCAGTTTTAATAAACCAGCACTGCACGCTACACAGTCCGCAACAATGGTACAGGAAACGGTGTGGCCTGGTGTTGAGCATAGACCGTCGAATATATAATCTGGTGTTGAATAATGACTGCTGAATATATGATCGAGTGTTGGAGAAAAGGCGCCGAATATGAGATCGGGTGTTGAACAATTACCGCCTAATAAATGATCGGGAGATGAACAAATGCCGCCGAATATATAATCTGGTGTTGAACAATCAACCGTAAGTGGATTATCGTGAGTTGAACAATGTCCATGGAGTAGATGATTGTGAGTTGAACAAATCAATTTTGCAAGAAGTAAAAAAGTCAGATAATTTCAAATTTTTTATCCCGGAAATACTAGCTACTGAGATTTTATATTTTCACAAGTTATGCGCCATTTAGTAATGTCGATAATTGTATACAAATTGGGTGAACACTAAATTTACACAAACACATCCTCAATTTTAATCCAAATGGGCAAGAGATTTTTCGTCAATTGAAAAGTAATAAAAAACAAAAATATAGAAATTAAAGAAAAAAATGTTGGCCGTTGAATGTAATAAAACTTGTAGCATTCAAATTCTTACAACATAAATATAAATTGCACACACGCGCATCTATCTATCTATCTATCTATCTATCTATCTATCTATCTATATATTGATCCTTTTTACATCTATGGCTTGTCAATAGGTTTTAGGCTATTTAAAGGCACAATATATTGTTAGCTTGTAAGAGTACAAGTCTTACTATTTAACCCCGCATCTGGGCATATGAAGACGTGGATTCATAGTTTTTTTCACACACACACACACACACACATATATATATATATATATATATATATATATATATATATATATATATATATATATATATGCGTCGAAAGAGTTTGTCTGTGTATTATATATATATATATACACACTGGAAAATAAGTTTAAGACTGATGGTTAAAGTTTTTTTCATTTCAGAATATATTTCTAACAAAGCAATATAAATTAGTTCCATTGTGTACCCTTTATACAGAATTTTTTTCTCTTTCGAATGTTGAAAAAACTATATTTTTCTGCAACTTGAAAAAATTTTCATATTGCCCAGTCAGGAGTCATGGCTGTCAGACATTTCTGCGACCACGTCATCCCTTACATCTGTCCACCTAACGTCCCAGATAAACAACCCCGGTGATTATTATGTGTGGGACGCAATTGAGCAAGAGACCGATAAAACTCCTTTTATCACCATACAGGAACTGAAGAAGGGCAAGGATTATTGCAGCATCGTTTAACTTAATCAATGACACCGCCGAAATGAGTTGCAGGATATTCAAAAGTCGTCTGGAAACCGTGTATGAAGCCAATGGCGATTTTGATGAATAAATTGACTCTTTACTATTTTAAGATAATTTTGTGTAGTTTTGGAAAATATATCTATTAAAAGGAGATGACAGTTTTATACTCATTTTCCGCAATTTAGACAACAGTTTATCCATCGCAGCATATATGTAAGTAAACTTCTCATCTACAGTAAAATTCGATGTTTGTGGGAGCATGGTACTGACGATGAGTAGTTCTCTCTAGGCGTTTTAGTCTGGCTCACTTCCGGCGTGTGAGATTATCGATTGATATTTCCTAGGAAATGATGGCATTTTATTCTCAGTCGTTGGGTGTTGAGTGTGAAATAGAACAGTCATAAGTAATCAGAGAGAAACAGAATGAGAAATGCATTTCTATACACTATACTAGCTTCAGTATCGGTCTACGTGGGGTAAGAGGTCACGTCTTGGTTTAATATAAGTAAATCGATTCTTTACCAGTCTAGTGATGAGATGTTAAGTGTTGATGTAATCAGAATCAGATTATACGATTATTAATATATGCGATTATGGCCATTATAAATAGATCTGAAAATACTTAAGTATTTGTGGAAAGATAATTATGAAGGCAGCTTCATGTTTAAGTTTCTCTGTTGCCAATTCAAAGAGCAGGCTAAAGATATACAAAGCAAAGTATGACAATATATATATTGTTATAATTTACATTCAGACTAATGACGTCATTTTTTTGATCTTAATAAAAAATCTCGTCAGTTTTACCTATCGGCTTTCTTTAGTTATCTGTCACTACCAGAACCATTCAAGAAATTTCGAACTGAATTTAATTTAATCTAAGTATACTGGCAGTAAATCGTCCGCATATGGCTAGAAAATGAGTCCAGCAAATATACAAGGAGTATAAAGGGGTGTAGGGCATCGTCGTGTCTTCACAACAGATTTATTCAACCTATACAGCGAGGTCATTCTAAGAGAATTAGATGTCCTATCAGGATTCATTATTGGCGGCCACAAATTTTAGCAGCCAAAGATATGCAGATGCCACAGCGTTGATAGCAGACACAGAAATGAAACTACGAAAACATCAAGAGAAAGTAGTAAAGGAAAGGGGAAAGAAAGAATTTTTGTGGTGTCAACAAAGATTCGTTGCCACTTTTGTGATGTCAACGAATATTCGTTGTCACTTTCGTAATGCTCGTTGTAGTAGAGACTTTGTAATCGCAGATACAACTATAGGAACTCCGTTGAACAATACTGGTGTCAGACGCCTTCGAATATCACTCGCACTAATAGTACTTGCTCGAGAAAACTCGCTCGAATAGTAAACACCGTATAGTGATCCGAATAGAGAAATAGTATAGTGAATAGAGTAGGGAATAGCGGTCCGTATAGTAATAGAGGGTAGAGTAGAGAATAGCGCTCCATATTGTAATAGAGCATAGAATAGAGCATAGCGCTCCATATAGTAATAGAGGATAGAGTAGAGAATAGCGCCCCATATAGTAATAGAGGATAGAGTAGAGAATAGCGCTCCATATAGTAATAGAGGATAGAGAAGAGAATAGCGTTCTATATAGTAACAGAGAAGAGAATAGCGCTCCATATAGTAATAGAGTAGAGAATAGAGTTCCATATAGTAATAGAGGATAGTTTAGAGAATAGCGCTCCATATAGTAATAGAGAAGAGAATAGCCCTCCGTATAATAATAGAGGATAGAGTAGGGAATAGCGCTCCGTATAGTAATCGAATAGAAATAACTATCGTTTAGACTTCACGCCACATTCTACTTATACTTATACTTATGTTCAATAAGGGGATCGCCTGTGTGTGCTCACTGGAGATCAGTGTTCAAACTTAGTCGTCGGCAGCGACATTTTATTTCTGTATAACAGGATTAAATATCAACTGCATGAGGACAGAATCCATGCTTGTTAGCAAAAGTATAAGCCCAAAAGGCATATTGCAAATTGGAAATATTAAAATCAAAAAAGTACAAAAATGTAAATACTTGGGAAGTGTTTTAACAGAGTACGGAAAGTGTGACACTGAAATCCGAAGGGAAAAAATGGATTCCAAGAGCTAAGCAGAGTACACCTTCATCTATGGTAGTGAGTACTAAGCAATCTCCACAAAGATTAAGAAGAGTAGAAAAGACTTGATGATAACAAAAATGTGGTTCTACAGTGGGATGCTGAGGATATCATGAACTGATTATGTAAACAACGACATAGTTTTAGAGAATATAAAAACAAGAAAGAATTATCATCAGAAAGGGACAGTTGGAATTTCTAGGAAAGACGGCTTGGAATATCTGATACTCACAAGGCAGACTGAAGACAATAGGGACTGAGAAAATCACCGCATTACTTACTTAATAAGCTCTAGTAAATGGATAGCGGTAGAAGTTTTAGGAAAAGAAAACAAAAAGACAAATTTTTTTTAAGTGTTGCAAAAGATAAGAAGTTGTGGAGATCCATGATCGCGTACATACTGAGCGGTCACGGTACATAAAAAAGAAGAAAAAAAAAGTTCAACAATTTGGGAATGTCAAAATCAAACCAGTTCAAAAGTTTAAATACCTAATTTTTTTTTTTTTTTTTTTTACAGAGGATGGAAAATATAAAAGTGAGATTCAGAAGCGCAAAGAGATAGCAAATATGTTATTCCCAAAATTTAGCAAAGTAATAAGAAACAGAAAAACTACTTTAGAAGCAAAGAAAAAAATGCTGAACCGCTATGTAATATCAATCACCCAATATAGCAATGAATCCTGTTCAATGTCTTCAAAGATGAAATGAAAACATCAGGCAAAAGAAACGTGGTTCTACCGAAGGATGGTGGGAATACCATAAACAGAGTGTGTAAACAAGAAGGAAGTTTTGAAGAAAATGGAAATAGAATAAACATTGAGTGAGACTGGGACGGCTGGACTTAATTGGACGTGTAATGTGACAGGAGCGTTATGAAAAATCTGACACAACGGTAAGCAGCAGGTAATGTTCATGAAGATCTTGTGTGAATGGACGCAGGGGTACAAAGGAAAAGCAATATTGTGGATTCAAGAAGAAGACGACAACAACAATAATAATAAAAAAAACAATGCCTTAAAGAAATACAAAAAATGATCTCACGAGTACAGCGCACACCTTACGAAAGGATTTATCTATGTAAAATATGTGTGATTTTTTTGCTCGGCTAGAAAATATCATGATGCCATTTCTGACCTTAGGTCTCTGGTAGGGACCCGGAAAGAAATGAATCGACACCAGAAATTTAAGGTATAATAATAATAATAATAATAATAATAATAATAATGATAATAATAATAATAATATATATAACAGCATTAGCAGCTGCTACTGAAGGGAGAATTGAAGCGAATAATACAGGACATCGTATGTGAATTACCGATACTAGATGACATGTGCAATATTTACATTATTCGGACTGTTTTCCTCATCTTTCTTGCTATATCCACGACATTTCGACTGTTGCAAGCTTCAGCCTTCTTCAGGTGATTGGAAATACAAGATTCCGGTCGAAATTCCAATCAGATGAAAAACTCCAGAGCGTACAACGGCCGAAACTTCGTCAATATGGCAACACAGATCAGGACAACAGTCCAACTAATGTAAATAGTGTAAATAATTACAATACCTCATCTCAGAAATATGGACTGTTAGATGAAAGAAATGCAAATGCTTCAACATAAAAAAAAACGCTAAATCAATCGGAATTATAATATTAAAGCAGTAAATGAAATTCTTCAAATTCAAAGAAATCGGAAACTGCAATTAATGTCACAGAGAACAAGATGGCATGCATATATATATATATATATATATATATATATATATATATATATATATATATATATATATATATATTAGATTTTGTTCTTTTTTATTTATTCATTTTATTTATATTTTTTTATTTTTTATTTTTTGCAAAATCATCAGTGAAAATAGGCAAATATAATGAAAGCCACTGTTGACCTTAGGTTCCTGGTTGAAACCCGGAAGGATATTTGTATACAAATCAAATTAAATGTAGGAAATAATAATAATAATAATAATAATAATAATAATAATAATAATAATAATAATAAGGAGATAGGGCCTGTTACAATTCTATGGGACTACTCAACACACACTGACAGAACAATCAAAGCCAACCGCCCAGATATTGTTATTAGAGACCACAAACAAAAAAAATGTCTCCTTATTGATATGGCAGTCCCTGCTGACTGCAATGTATCTTTGAAGATATTCAAAAAGCTGTCAAAATACAAGGACCTTGAAATCGAAATCTCAAAAATGTGGCATATGGGAACATCAACAATCCCTGTTGTAGTTGGAGCCATAGGACTCTTTGGAAAAGATTCAGGTAGACTAATTGAAGGTATCAAAAAATTGTTCTGACAAGTACAGCCCACACTTTACGAAAGGATTTATCTATGTAATTCTTTTTTTTTTTGTCAGTGGAAAGTGTCATGAATGATGCCATTTCTAACCTTAGGTCCCTGGGCGGGACCCGAAAAGAAATGTGTAAACGCCAGAAATCAAAGAAAAAAATAATAATAATAATAATAATAATAATAATAATAATGATAATAAAAGAGATCAAACACAAACGCAACCGACCAGATAGAGAAACAATGGCAAGATAAACCGTTTCATAGCCAATACTCTACCCGTACTAAACAAGATGACATAGACAAAACCAGTACCTACCAGTGGCTACGTAGTGCAGTGTTAAAAACTGAAAGTGAAGGTTTTATTCGTGTTGTACAGGGCCAGTGCTTGTTACCTAGAAATTATTAAGCCCATATACTAAAATATTGTGTTAGCCCAAAAATGCAGATTCTGTGATAAATATCCAGAAACAATTGATCATCTTGTAACAGGTTGCACGGTGTTGTCACCCACTGAGTTAAAACCCGACATGACAGAGTGGGCCAATATCTGCAGAGCCGGTTACGGAGAAGGGACCTGTTACAATTTTTGCAGACTACACAATACACACAGACAGAACAATCAAAGTTAACCACTCAGACAAAGCTCCCATATTAAAAGGACCTTGAAATCGAAATCTCAAAAATGTGGTACATGGGAACTTCAACGTTCACTGTTCTAGTTGGATACCTCGAATCGGTTGAAAAAGATTCCAGTAGCCACATTGAAGGGATTCCTGGAAGTCCATGCCTTAAAGAAATACAAAAACATTGTTCTCTGGAGTACAGCCCACATCTTACGAAGGGCTTTATTCAAGTAAAATATATTTGTGTGTGTATGTCCGTGTGTTTTTTTTTTTTTTAAATTGAACAATGGAAAATATCATGATGCGATTTCTAACCTTAGGTCTCTGAGCGGGCCCCGGAAAGAAATGTCTACATGCCAGAAATGATAGGAAATAAAATAATAATAAATCCCAGACAGATCAAAGAGAATCCCTCAGGCATTGTGATCAAAAACCACAAGGACAGAATGTGCTTTCTTATTGACATCGCACTCCCTGCAGATTTCAACATATCTTTGAAAATCATCAAAAGCCCTAAACATACAAGAATGTTGAAATGGAATCTCACAAATATGGCACATAAAGAGATCAATAATTCGATTTCTAGTTGGATCCCTCGGATTGATTGGAAAAGGTTCCTATAGATTTATTGAAGGGTTTCTGGTGACTTAAAGAAATATAAAACATTATTCTCACAAGTAAAGTTCATACATTACGAAGAGCTTTATCTATGTAAATAGCCTGAGACTTAAGGGTGTTTTTGTTTTGTTGTTTTTTTATAAAATTGATCAGTTGAAAATGTCATTAAGTCATTTCTGACCTTAAATTTCTGGATGGTAACAGGGAAGGAAATATGTATTCAACTGAAATACAAGGAAGAAATAATAATAATAATAATAATAATAACTTCACAATACACACAGAACAATCAAAGATAATCACCCAGGCATTGTGATCAAAGATCACAAGGACAAAATGTGCTTCCTTATTGAAATGGCAGTTCTTGCAGAGTGTAATGTATCTTTCAAGATCTTCAAAAACTATCAACATACAAGGATCTTGAAATAAAAATCTTACAAATGAGGACACCAGTAATTCCAGTTGTAATTGGAGCACTAGAATTGAATGGAAAATGTTCTTATAGACCCAGTGAATAGATTCCTGGTAAGCCATGCCTTAAGGAAGGACAAAAAATGTACTCACACACAGATAAGAGATTTTACTCCCGCCACAGATCAAACATGACGATGAACTTTCTCTAAGTAAAATGAGTGTGAGTTTAGTCTTTCTTGTTTGTTTTTACAAAAAGTGATCAGTGACAAATATCAAAGTTAACCGCCCAGACATTGTTATTAGAGGCCGCAAACAAAAAAAGTGCCTCCTTATTGATATGGCAGTCCCTGCAGACTGCAATGTATCTTTGAAGATATTCAAAAAGCTGTCACAATACAGGGACCTTGAAATAGAAATCTCAAAAATGTGGCACATGGGAACATCAACAATCCCTGTTGTAGTTGGAGCCCTAGGACTGATTGGAAAAGATTGCAGTAGACTAATTGAAGGGATTCCTGGAAGTCCAGGCCTCAAAAATATACAAGAAATTGTTCTGACAAGTACAGCCCACACTTTACGAAGGGCTTTATCTATGTAATTTTTTTTTTTGTCAGTGGAAAGTGTCATGACGCCATTTCTAATCTTAGGTCCCTGGGCGGGACCCGGAAAGAAATGTGTAAACGCCAGAAATCAAATAAAATAATAATATTAATACTACTACTACTACTAATAATAATAATAATAATAAATAATAATAATAATCTTTTGTGAATCTTTTGTGAACTGGAGTTATGCCTACATTTTTGAGTGTGAACATAACTTCTGCACAGTGTTTTGGCTCTAGTCCAAATCTGATCTGTTTATACCTATTAAGGTTTTGTGATTTTCTCCTTCCAGTAATTGTCTGATATTTAATCATCCAACAAATCTTGATCTTTGTTTAAATTAATCAACTTGGTGTAACTTGTTGTCGTTGGAATTTCTGCTTAATGAAACTAAGGAGGAACAACTAGAATATATAAGGAAGAAATGTCGATTTAATAATTGGTATCGTCAATTAAACATTTATTATCGCCATAACACTAGGTTACATTTCAGCGAAATTTTTACAAAATGTATATAAATTTAAAGGGAAAACTGTTCAGTGAAATTCATGTTGTAAAGCAAAAACATAGTTATCCGCTATATAATAATAATAATAATAAGAAGAAGAAGAAGAAGAAGAAGAAAAATTAATTGTTATTAAAGACCACAAACAAAAAAGACATTGTTATTAAAGACCACAAACGGAAAAAGTGCGTCCTTATTGACACAGCAGTCTCTGCTGACTGCAATGTATCTTTGAAGATATTCAAAAGCTGTCAAATACAAGGACCTTGAAATAGAAATCTCAAAAAAATGTGGCATATGGGAACATCAACAATCCCTGTTGTAGTCACTTGAAAAAGATTTCAGTAGATTAATCAAGGAATCCTGGAAGCCCATGCCACAAAGAGATAAAAATTGTTCTCACAAGTACAGCCCAAACTTCCGAAGGATTTATCTATGTAATTTTGTTTTACTTCAGTGGAAAGTGTCATCTCTGGTGTCAATCATCAAAGTAATAATAATAATAATTAATAATTAATAAGTCACTACAAGTAGATACAGATGATTTCTCTGGTGTCAATGTTGGGAGTTGGGGAGGGTGTTATTAGGCAGCAGGAAGTAACCTTTGCGTCGACCTTCTGGTCTTTTTCAACAAACAGTTTCCCCAATTTATCTTGCCTTCCACAGTAAACCTGACCATGCGGTATGAAGACCCCGAGCAGTACATATTTTGCTTCCAAGAACACAGTTGCAAGCCACAGGTTTCACTGTCTACTGGAGATGGAATTTTTAGTCAATGATGATTGATGCTTATAGGTCATCGAATCAACCTTCTTTTTCTTCCTCCGGAGAAATGTGAGGTGCCTAAGTCTAATCCCTACTGATCATCTACTCCAGAAAGTCTTCATTTGTTAACCAATACACTGCCTTGAAATAGAAATCTCGAAAATGTGGCATATGGGAACATCAACAATCCCTGGTGTAGTTGGAGCAATAGGATTGGTTAGAAAAGATTCCACTAGACTAATTGAAGGGATTCTTGGATGCCCTTGCCTTAAAAAAATACAAAAAATTGTTCTGAGAAGTATAGCCCACACTTTACGAAGGGCTGTATCTATGTAATTTTTCTATGCCATTTCTAATCTTTGGTCCCTGGGCGGGACACGGAAAGAAATGTGTAAACGCCAGAAATCAAAGAAAATAAAAATAGTAATAATAGAGAAGGCCAAAATGTTCAAAATCTAGTTTCAAATGGGTGCAGAAGTAGAAGAACAATAAACTGACTGAAGCTGCAAAATACTTAAAAGAGAAAACAAAAGCAAATGCAACTGAAAAGATACAGAAACAATGGCAAGATAAACCGCTTCATGGCCAATACTCTGCCCGTACCAAACAAGCTGACGTAGACAAAATCCGTACCCATCAGTGGCTAAGTAGTTCAGGGTTGAAAGCTAAAATGGAAGGTTTTATCATCGCTGCACAGAACCAATACTTTTTAACTAGTAATATTCAAGCAAACATACTAAAATATTGTGTTAGCCCCAAATGCAGAATCTGTGATAAATATCCAGAAACAATTCATCATCTTGTATCAGGTTGCACGGTATTGGCACCCACTGAGTATAAAACCCGACATGACAGAGTGCGTCAATAAAAGTGCACTGGAAAGTTTGGAACTTCTCCGCGAATGAAGCTGAAAGAAATTGATATAAACACCACCCAGACCCGGTTACGGAGATAGGACCTGTTACAATTCTATGGGACTACACAATACACACTGACAGAACAACCGCCTAGATATCGTTATTAAAGACAACAAACCAAAATGTGCCTCCTTATTGATATGGCAGTCCCTGCTGACTGCAATTTATCTTTGAAGATCATCAATAAACTATCAAAATACAAGGAGCTAATTGAAGGGATTCCTGGAAGTCCATACCTTAAAGAAATACAAAAAAAATGTTCTCAGAAGTACAGCCCACATTTTACGAAAGGCTTTACTTATGTAAAATATGTTCGTGTATGTGTTTGTGTTTAATTGGTCAGTGGAAAATGTCATGATGCCATTTCTAACCGTAGCTCCCTGTGCGAGACCCGGAAAGAAATGTGTATGCACCAGAATTCAAAGAAAGAAATAATAATAATAATAATAATAATAATAATAATAATAATAATAATAATGATTGCAAAAATAGATGCATTGGGTATGATAAATAAGGCTAGAGGAAATCATGTGAGTAAAACTACTGGACATTTCAGCATCTCGGACGTACAAAATTTTATTATGTGTGCAACTACCATCTGCATAAACCTGCGCATAAACCTCTCCATCTAAATGAAATGTCCTAAATGTGCATAGATAAATCTCTTACAGTACCCTTTTTTTCTCATAGAACCCGGAGGGAACTTAGTAATTGTGGACTTAAAATTACTCTGTTGCACGGTACTGGTACCCACTGAATATAAAAACAGACATGACAGATTGGTTCAATATCTGCATTGAAAAATCTATCAATTTTACACAGAGAAATTGGTATGAACGCCACTAAGACCTGGTTACTGACATAGGACTTGTAAGAAATGGGACTTATTTATGAGAGATTGCTATTTTTTTCCAAAAAATATTGAGTGAGAAATGCCATGAAGCCATTTCTGACCCTATACATTGGAAATGAAAAGAAATAAAATAAGATTAATGATAATAATAATAATATAAAACAAGAATAATTGGCTATATGCGTTCGAACTGAATCTGACTTTGCTGTAGATACCGCAGTGACCGAAAGGTTAAAGCACGAGTACACAAAAGATCGTTTCCCAAAATTAAGATAACACTGATTTGGGCCATCCTCAAAGGTACATTACTATAGAAAGAGTTTCTGTTATAATGGCCGGTAGACACTAACATCAATAACAATGAAAACGAGACACCCGACCAAAGCAACAGTGTAGCTAAGAGGTGGAACAAGTGCGCGAGTATGGGGCACTTGGTGTGAATCGAAAACAATACTCAGTCGTCATTGATCCAGTAAGTAGTGCTTGTTAATCATTACACTACGTCATTTATAAAGGAAGCACGAACTGGGTAAAAGGCTGTGTCGAAAAGGACAATAATGAAGACGAGAATGTGAATGCAATTTGGTATAATGAAAGTGAATAAGATATAGTTATAATAAAGCGGTGGCAGGCTGAAAACCGTATCGGCCATAATTTTCCGCTAGAGAACAAGAGTAAAAACGACTGTCAAAAACAGTATTATCCTAATTTACAGCGGAATCATGATGGCTGCCTTCATTAGGTGATTCAGTGAATTTTAAAATGGATCCTTTATTCTGTCTATGAGAGTAGATCGTCCTTGTTTTTCCGTCCATGTCTACGGATATCTGGCCTCGCTCTTTTTTTTTTATTATTGCTTACACGGCTTTAACGGTGTCTAGATTTTCACTAAGTTAGTGATTAAACTCTTATTTACTATATCGCCTAAGTCACGGACTCATATTTGAATTCCAAAGGACAATAGCATAGTGGATTAAAATGAAAAACAAGCGAGCAATAACTGAGCAGTACTAAAAATAAAACCTAGGCGAAAAATCCCGCAGACATGATCAGCGGAACGAGAATGAGGCGCGCTGTTTCTAAATTCCTTGGTTACCCGGAACGACAAGAACACGGTTAAGGCTGGAAGACCCCAAGGCAGAAATACTATGACAATATTAAAAGAAGATGAGGACAAGTGTCTCTCGGCAAATGATGGAAATAATGGTAACTCATCATTCATAAAGAAATAATCCGAAAATATAGACAGAATAAAGAGTAATGGTTTCAAGAATTCTAAGTGTTCTTATTTTAGAATGAAAATCTTCATTGTGTTCCTGCTATAAATTGTTCACCACCGAAAAAAAAAATTCTGATTCCTTGCTTTTACAAGATGAAGAGAGAAATGTACTTAACATTATTCCCGACGAATCGAGACTTGCATTTACTTGTATAAGTTCCACGTCGCAATACAATGAAAAGAAAAAAATCAGCTTTCCAGAGATTCGTTTATTTTCCTTTCAAACTGCACTGCCATTTCTGTAACTCTACAATGCTTCTTGGTCATGTGGCTTTTCTATTGTGCATTTTCCGAAGAGGACGCTTAGAAATTGTTGATAGAATTCTAGCCTCCAAGAGGGAGAGAAGTCTCGCCTTAAAAATAAACTATTTTGTTATATGATATTACATTCTTTTCAAGACAGTGTCCAGAGCCAGTGGCAAAAGGAATAAACACGCACATGGTTATAATTGTATAACAGAAACATATCATACATGCATCCAAGAAACCGTGTTGTAAGTGCAGGAAAGGATTAATCCATATATATATATATATATATATATATGTGTGTGTGTGTGTGAGTGTGTGTGTGTCTGTGTGTATATGCGTGTGTGTGTTTTTGGACAGACATAAAAACATGTATAGATATCCATCAAAATAATCCTAATTTACATATAAATATATCCTGAAAGATATAATATACAAGTTAATCGATATATATATATATATATATATATATATATATATATATATAAATATATATATATATATATATATAAATTAAACCTGATCAAAATAAAGTATGAAATCTCCACAAATATTCATAAATGCCTATAATTCGTAACAGAAGCCATTGATTTATACCACCTGCTCCCATACTTAATACTTCTCGTTTTCATTCTCGCGTGGTCACGTGTGACGTCACGAGCAGCGACGCGATTTTCGCTTCCGCATCTCGGATACAGTAATTAGTCGTTGCTTTGAAATTTTTCATGCAACAAAAACAGACTATCATTATTGTTCCGTGTATTGGTTGATATATTGAAAAAGAAAATTGTCATCTTTGATAATGTCATATGTAAGCCGAAAGCTTAGATTGGATTTAAACATGTATCAGTATGGTGATTTCCTTTCGTCCTTCAATGATAATGTCATTAAGCTCATCAGACAATATGAAAGGAACTTACTTAAAATAAATAGACAAAACTTTATATTATTTAATGAAACATGCATCAATGAAAATTGCTGCCTAAATATACACAATATATATATATATATATATATATATATATATATATATATATATATATATATATATATAGTGAACATTGAAGTCACGAATGCGCCTAGCATGAAACAGCCTGTCGCCTCTGAGTGTTGACTTCAATGTTCACTTTTATATTTATATTTACATACGCTCTATGATATTGAGCACATTATCCCATAAATATAGCACACCTTAAAACTATATTTCTTCATATATATATATATATATATATATATATATATATATTGCATGTGTGTGTGTTTGTGTGCCTGTGTGTGTATCCAAGCAATTTTTAGCAAGTTTTAAAGAGAAGGTCTGTCGATTCAACAAATATATCATTCAAATTTCCGTATTAAGCGTTGTAGATCGGTATTGAAATTATTAATGAAATGTACCGAGTTCAAGTTTGTTTTTTTTTTGTTTTTTCCTGACATATTCGTTCAAGTTCATTTGACTGTCACAGTCATTGTCAAGAATTGGGTGTTGTCAATGTGGTAAGCGTTGCTGGAATTGGAGTCTCTTGAATCTGACGTAATATGCAACGGCTAAGCCGAATATCATCTATCGAATACCTGTCTTTGTTTTATGCACACTTCAAGGACAAAAGTCAGTAGAAACATTTCTGCGAATCCTTTGTTTTTAGTTATTTTTAGTTAACGAAAGTTTACGGTAAATGGCACAGTTTTGCAATTTAGACTAGGTTACATTTTTTATTCGTATATATGTAAGATATTACACAGGTTCGATTCCAGTCCCAGAACAAAATAGCGTGTGCCCTAAATGAAAATCAATCGACATCTATGATAGTTTAGACTCCTTAAAGACGGCTAAGGTGTCTATCAATAGGTGAGATATTACTGCAAAGCAGCTCTGGTACTATATATATATATATATATATATATATATATATATATATATATATATATATGTCCATTGTGAAATATCTACAACAAAATTCTTCTCCACATTCACAATATAAAAATTACTAATCGACAACCCAAATATCCTATACCATGAAAACATCAAATTTCGATTACAGATACAAAGAATGTATAGCTTCCTCATCATAATGCTCAATAAGTTTTCAGGAATATTTAAAATTTTAACGCTAGCTTTTTTTTAAGAGGAAGCAAGCCACTACATCACAATAGTGATGTCGAAACCCATTTTATTCAGACATTGATGTTGATTTTTCGAATGGTATTGTGAAAGTTGGTACGTAATACTCGTCTTATATCTGAAAGGGTTAAATTTTTCTCAATCTCTGGTTTCACATGTGATTTCAAAACATCGATGCTTCTATCAGCTGCCATGTTAACACCATTTCAAACTTGCTATGAGCCCACAATGTTACGCCGCATTTACCCACCGCACCAAAATATAACACGGCCGCCGTCTTCTTAACGTCTCACCTGTGAGGGCGTTTTCAGTCAGATGGCACCTAGCCGTTATACCATCCGTCTGACACTTCAAGGGCAGCTAGACACTCGTCTTGGAAAAGAAGATTTGACAAATCGATTTTTATGTATTCGGTTGCTCATTTCATTAAAGTTTTCTCATAGATACTTTTAAAGGATGCCGAGTTACCACTTTCAAATTATTTGAAACCCATAAAAATAATAACACACACACACATACACACGTACATACATACATACACCCACCGACCAAACCTACACACCAAAACACACACACACACACACACACATATATATATATATATATATATATAACAATGCATATGCCGTATTTATGGGTAAAAGTGCTCAGTATCAGGGATATCATGTATGCAAATATATAAGAGGTGATAAGCGAGCGGCAAGACTCCGTTTCATGCGTGAACGCAATTTTCAGGCCATGTGTGTTATATCGACTATTTATATATGCTTGTTAATGGTGTATTATGTGTATACAAAATTCATTTTATTATCTCGCCTATTATATTTCAAATTCATAGATATATAAATAAACACACATACATACATATATATATATATATATATATATATGTATCACAATCATATATATATATATATATATATATATATATATATATATATATATATATAAATGCATGTTACATTAAATAATATAGAAAAGTTTTGTCTATTTATTTTAAGTAAGTTACTTTCATATTATCTGATAAGCTTGATCGTTGAAAGCCGAAAGGAAAACATCATATTGATATATGTTTAAATCAATCTAAGCTTTCGGCTTACACAAGCCATTATCAAAGATGACAATTGCAATAAATCAAACAACACGCGGACGAAACAACAATGATAGTCCGCCCTTGCTGTATGAAAATTACCAAGTAACGACAAACTCGTATATACAAGACGCGGAAGCGAAAATCGCGTCGCAGATCGTGACATCACACATGACCACGCGAGAGTAAAAAAACGAGAAGTATTAAGTATGGAAAGCCGTTGGTATAAACCAATGGCTTCTGTTACCAATTATAGGCATTCGCGATGTACATATTTATATAAAATCACAGCGAAGCTACACTTCGGCGTTGGAAAAGTGACCAAAGCCGATATGCCATCTCAGGACCGATAATATTACACATTTTTCTTACTTTATCAGACCAGATATAATAGTAATATCCAATGCCTGGACTAATGATAGACTTATAAATGCGTAAGATTGATTCTGTCAAGAAAAAAAAATGTCTAACCCTTCACAATGAACCAAATTTCCTAACAGTAGATCTATCAACTGATGGAATATATATATATATATATATATATATATATATATATATATATATATATATATATATATATGTTATCATTTTAAACGTTATTTTTAGTGGATACTATTATTTGAGTAAACGATATCTTTATCAAACAGTATATTTATTTATTTTCGACAATCGTCCTGAATATTCATGGAATATTATTAAAGAAAAATATCCGCTTTCCGACATGTTTTTTTCTTTAACGAGATTTCTCGAATAAGGCCGGTAGACAAAAACACTGTTTAACGGAACGTCTATTCAAATATGAGTATCCACTAAAAAATAACGTTTAAAGTGATAAACAATCTGATGGATTAATAAATAAAAACATATATATATATATATATATATATATATATATATATATATATATATATGTATGTGTGTGTGTGTGTGTTTCTAAGTGTGCGTGTGTTTATGTGCTGGAATGTAGACTTTGTACAAATGTCAAAGTTCGTTTAACTAGCACATGTGGATCAATACTGGGTGACGCCAAACTCTTTGAAGCCGTTCTTCAATTTCCATTGAAGGTTTTTATGTTGTGTACTCTCCCGACAGCCGCCTCTCAGCGTGACTCGCATGGTAAAACCTTTTAGAAAAAGCCAAAAAAAAAAAAAACACTGTCAGCCGAATTCAGCTCTTAGAAGTCCTTGTTATGTCATATCTGGTGATTCAATCACTAAACATGTTTTATTTTTGTTTTTTCCAACGGATTTCTGAAGCTTTTTTTCTTAAATAAATAATTCAGCTCTATATTTTTTTTTTATATACGAGCGGTCATATTCAAATAAAATGTTTGTAAAACTTTAATTTTTGTTCGTTTGTTTTATTATAAAAGTTCGAACAGATTGTAAATATCACAGTGGTCCGTCACATAAAAACAAACAAAGAAACGAAAATGTTACTCAAAGCCTAGCGGTTATTATCGAAGATTGAAATCGATATACTGAGTTCAAAACTTGACCAATTTAGTTGCGTTCACTTTCAAACATATAGCTGTTGGTTATATAGATGGACAGTCTAGGAGAGTAAATATATCAATTCAAATCATGTTAGTCGTGCTGACAATTCCACCTCAAAAATTTTTTTACCTGCTACAGAAACAACATTAATGTGATCTAAAATGGCGAAATTAGCCAGAAGAATTGGCGCTAAGGGAAGAGATAAAAGAAGGTGGACAAATACACTGGTAAACTGTAGTACCACTTGGAACAAAAAGGAGGGATTTAGTTCGATCGTTATCTGATATAAGGCATATGCTTAGTCATTGAACGTTGTGTCATAAAGCCTTTTTTTAAAAGACGCTGTGGCGAAAGACTCTTTTTTGGTTATTCTAAACTTTCTGTTTGAATAGATATATTCTGAAATCTTTGACAAAACCGCGACGTGGAAAACATAATCAGGCACTTAGCGCCCCCCCCTCAAATGTTACGATTCTCCAAAAAGAGGCTTTTGCACGAACACAACATTTCGTTTTAGTTTATCAACAATTGCCTTGATAAAGTCGGATAACAAAACCCGTTGGCAAGGACTAAGCACTATTTTTCTGATTGTCTATTTTATTCATATATATATATATATATATATATATATTGAACAATAAAAAATATTAAAAAATTAAAATCTTCAGGCACACTGGGTTGTAGATTAATGTTCTTGTGTTTTTAGTATTATTATTTCATTTAGATTCCGCGACTAGTTTCGGCCAACAAGGCCATCATCAGGAGGAGAAATATTTCTGCTTGCTGGTAGCAGTAAACTACAGAAATTCATGACTTGATGAGGAACATGAACGTTTTTCTGTAGTTTTCATTTGTTTTTTTTTATTTTTTTTATCTTTTTAACATGAATCTTTGAACATTCCTTACAGTCTATTTTAAGTTATTATTTGAGATAAGAGCTGGATAGATCCATGCTGCTCTGAATTCCTGTGGTCAGTTTAACAGTTTTATTGGTTCCTGGAGAGGGGATGTGTCTCTGTTAAGTATGTGTGTGTGTGTTATTTGGTTCTTAGGGAGTGAGTGAGTATGATATGTGCAAGCGTGTATATTGCTGTGGGTGTGTGTTATCATTTGGCTCATTAGGGAGAGAGTGAGTATGATGTGAGTAAGTGTGTATGTTCGCGTGGGTGTGTGTATAAGTGTGAGACCTCAACACCTATACAACAATACATATATATATATATATATATATATATATATATATATATTAAAGAAATATAGTCTTAAGGTGTGCTATATTTATGGGGTAAAGTGCTATTAGAGCGTGTGTAAATATAAAAGTGAACATTGAAGTCAACACTTAGAGGCGACAGTTCGTTTCATACTGGACGCAATCGTCAGGCCACGAGTGCTGTTATTTTTCTCGGCTCCCGTCAAAATAATATTTAGAATAAACTATGACAATCAACCCCAAAATTGAATAAATAGCTTTAATAATCTTCCAAAGCAAAATTATTAAACAAACTATATAAACCAATTCTTGCTATGTTAATAAAAACAACGAATAAAAATAAATAAATAAATATATAAGATAAGAAATAAAATAAAAAAAAAAGTAAAGAAAACTAAATAATGACAAGCAAAATAATTTAACCCAAACAAATAAATAAATAAACGACTTCCGGTAAGATAACCGCCAAATTAGACTACCTCCAATACTACAATACACTACTGACCCGTATATATAAATAGCCGAGAAAAATAACAGCACTCGTGTCCTCGAAGTGTTGACTTCAATGTTCACTTATATATATATATATGTGTGTGTGTGTGTGTGTGTGTGTGTGTGTGTGTGTGTGTGTGTGTGTGTGTGTGTGTGTGTGTGTGTGTGTGTGTGAGCGCGCGGCGCTAAGTTGAGTCTGATTTGGAATCTCTTCGTCACGGAGGCCAATTTGGAACAGTTGGTATGATGTTCGATTGACAACCTAACTGTCAGGATTTCAATTCTCGGTAGTGGATGCGCAATGCTGATGAGTCCCAAATATAGGACGGAACGGCCGTCTAGTGCTTCCTGCATTCTGTGGAGATTTCTATCAGACTCGATGAATTAATTAATATATATATATGTTTCATGTACAACCCAATCTTACATCGAGCAATATTTTATTAAGTCTTTTTAAAAACATAATATCTCATTCTCATTTTTCTTTCTCAGTCAACATAACTTGTGACGAATTAGATTGTGATTATGGCGGGAAAATAGCTTAGTTTTATGTCACTTTTAACGGTAAGAGAATTAGTCAGCATTTGAACTCAGTGATCCGTTGTCTTTTCCTCGTTCCGATAAGCAACACACCACACTAAATGCCTACAAGTTATAAAATAACGATTCTCTAATTAATAAAGAGGACCGTGTTTGATTCTCAGATGACAGCTCAAACAATTGCGTCACTTACGAGAAAGAAAAAGCCAGCCGAACAACATGGAGCCTAGAATTTTAATAAATGAATTCGGAAATGAAAATATTTCATATCGGAGCGGCAGATAACGACTGGTTGAATTTTTTCTTTCTTATTTGTTATGTTTTGTTTTCTCTTAAAAAAAAAACAACAAAAAATAACACAGCTTTATTGAAAGCCAAATTGTGTATCTACACGCTTTATTTTTCCTTGGAAGCATCACATTATACGTGAGCGATCTTTTGCGAAGCTCCGTTGCCGAGAGGCGTACAGTGAAGCGTCTCTCATTTTTGTTATTGCGAGCATCCGCGCGTTTTATTTATTAAGAAAACCTCTGAAAAAAAAACAATCGAAAACAAAAAAATATGTTTTATAAATGCAGTTTAACGCAACGTACTTTTTAAAATGAAACACGTGCGACTACATGCATTTTCATTGCTCACATGCATATAGGTTGGTACGCTTAACCGGAAATATTTATTGACGCAGACACAATAAAGACACACCTAAAATGACTAGTTGTTTATATAACCCCTGGTATCACGAGTACGATTTATTAAACAAATACATCAAGATTTTCATTAAATCTAATGAATTTATGCAGTGGGCTTTGGCAAAATTCACCAACGAAATAAAAATCAGTCGCAAACAATGGTTCCGAGAAAATCATAACGAAACTTTTCGATACACACGAAACTTTATATATATATATATATATATATATATATATATATATATATATATATATATATATATATATATATATATATATATATATACTTTTAAGTTATGCTATATTTATGGTATAAAGTGCTCAATATCAGCCATAGAGCGTATATAAATATAAAGGTTTACATTGAAGTCAAAACACAGAGGCGACAGGCTGTTTCATGCTGAGCGCAATCGTCAGGCCGTATATATATATATATATATACAGGGGTTGGAAAAAATAATTGGAACACTTTGTAAATTCAAAGAAAATTTATTTAATATGGAGTTGGTCATGCTTTAGCCTCACAGACAGCTTTAATACGTCTAGAAATGGAATCATCCAGCTTCCTGACTTCATCCAAAGGAATTTTCAGTCATCCTTCCAATAAAACCTTCCCCAGCTCTTCACTACACGACGGTGGGGGATAGCGGCTCCTAACTTGTTGCTCCAAAATGCACCACAAATGTTCAATAATATTGATATCTTGAGATTGGGGAGGCCACTTCCTGTGTTCTAGCCCACTTTCATGCTCTTCATACCAATTCTTAACCACTCGAGCGGCATGTATTATCGTCTTGGAAGTTGCAGTCACCATCAGGGAATAAAGTCTTGGCCATTGGATGAACATGATCTCCCAAAATTTTCAGGTAATCTTTGCTGTTGATTCTACCATGCAAGGCAACTATTGGACTGAGACATTTCCATGATATGGCGGCCCAAACTATCACTGATCCACCTTCATGCTTCACTGTTGGAAGAAGGCAGTTAGGGTTGTAAGCTTCTTTGGGCTGCCTCCACACATAAACTTTCCCTGAAGTTGGGAAAAGAGAAAAACTGGACTTGTTTGAGAATATGACTTGCTTCCATTGGTCTACAGACCATGCCTTGTGATCTCTGCACCACTTCAACCTCTTTTGAATGTTGCGAGGGGAGAGAGGAGGTTTCCTCACAGCGGCTCTTCCATGATATGCAGCCTTATGGAGCTCACGGTGAATAGTTTTAATAGAAACTGAACTATTCAGATGGTTATTCAACTCAGCAGTCAATTTGGCCGCATTTGTCCGATGATTTTTTGCCACATTGCGTTTCAATGCACGTCAGTCCGTGTCAGTAACTTGCAAGTCCGGCCCGAATTGCTACGGTTGCTAGAGGTCTTGCTATGTTTCTCGAACTGCATCAGTGTTTTTGATATGGTAGCTCTTGAAAAACCAAACAGTTCAGCACCATTAGTGATCGAGGCTCCTGCCATGCGAGCTCCAACAATTTGCTCTTTTTCGAACTCGGAGAGGTCACGCATTTAGCTTAAATTTGACTAAATTCTAAAAATAAATAAAACAAAGACACTAAATTCGATAAATAAACGTATTTACAATAGATATAACTTGCAATTACAAAGTTTTAGTTAAAGTTCTTAATATAATAGGTCTTTGAAATACAGGAGTGGATTTTGCAACTGTTCCAATAATTTTGTCCAACCTGTATATATATATATATATATATATATATATATATATATATATATATATATATATATA
>CAHIKZ030004098.1:447500-527500 GCA_903632075.3 Acanthosepion pharaonis | reverse complement strand
AAAAATTATAATAAAAACATAGAAAAATGTACTTACAACGAAAACACTTGGCTGATGAGCTAGTCGAAAGTCGAAAGTGCTTCGGACTCTAGACACACTGAACATTTTCTACACTGACTTAGTTCCCATAAAGGAAAAATAGCAAGAATATTATAAAAATTGAATAAAATCTGCCCATGTTTGTCACATACAACTTAAAAGGTAATAAAGAAAGTTTGCTGAGCAAAGAACCAATATTCAAATATATAAATATATATTAAGTAACTGTGTGTGTGTATGTGTGTGTGCGTGCCTGCGTGTGTTTGTGTGTGTGAGGAACCCGCTGCCAAATTTTGTAAGTATTTTTGGAGTGTATCTTGATTTGCACATTTAACAGCGTCTACCGTAAAATATTCTGATCTGCTGTGACAAGGAAAATGGCTACAATAATACGTATTTTGATTAAACAATATAATATTTAATTAGCTAAAGCTATGGTTTATTTACTAATAATTATCAGTCATCAATTGTTGAAATTTTCGTTTATTTGTTTTCTTTTTGCTACAGCGCACTTGTTATCCTTACTTCCTAAGAGAAGTTAGTTTATTTTGCATTTACCTCTTTTGCAACAGACCTGATTTGTTTCCTCTGTCTTCAATACCATCCCACACGTGCTGGGATGTTCATCCTGGGTCAATCTTTTCTACAGTCCTACCCCTTTTATAAAAACAAACAAACAACAGCAACAACAACAAAATTGCCTATGGCCATCTTGTCATGAAATAACCCAACATGCGAAAACGTTTATTCCATATGATTTGCTTTCGTGCTTTTCTCCGAGAAAGAAAAATGCTACGGGAAAATGTGTAAAGAAGAAGAAAAAAAGAATGGCAGAAAAAAAAAAGCGGTAAAAGAATTGAAAAAAAAATAATTGGAGAAAGCCAAAAATGAACGCCGAATAATGTTCGCCCTTGGCAGAGGAAACGGATACATCGGAAACCATGCTGTTCTCTGCTGGGATAAATAATTTGAACTCAGCGATGGCTACATGAAATTAACAACCGGAATGAAAAACGTCACATTATTTTTTTTTACTCTTTCTTTTGACAACAATCATTGCGAATTGAATAACCCTATTCAGTCTGAAAGGTTAGCATTAATTCCTGATGATTGACAACAATGTTCTTCCTTATTTTCAACCCAAACCCCATAACAGAATCGATTAAAATGCAAATCTACAGTAAAAATAATTAACAATATTTTCGAGCAAGCTATCAATATACGCTGATACTCCCCTGGGGAATCAACAATCTTACCACACATTAGACACCATCAGTTATGCGTCGTGTCAATACAGGAAGTAAATTATCATTACTCTCCACAACTTCCTGCTCTTAAGAGCAACGACAACCATAAATCCTTGTCGCTACGATTCTATGCATTCACCATGATATATCTAATATACAATTAGGTATATTACACGTTTTCATTCTATATCCCGTTGCAAAATGTGGTTGGCAAAATTCTTCTCTGGCCGGTAATTTCTGAAATAAAATTTGCTCACGCCTCACCAAAGGGAAAATCCGTCCTGGATATGACGACAAACTGTATCCCCGTCCTGGGTATGGCGATAAACTACATCCGTGCCCTGGGTAAGGCGATAAAATATATCCAACAGTAACCTGATCAGGAGGTTTTGAGGGCCGGGGAATCACTTCTGAATTGCTGTTGTTTCTAGGTCCACCCTGACTCGGAGTGGTAGCACCTGTTAGGGTCCCAGCGATGGGCAAATATTTAACTCTTCAAACTGTGTTCAAAACGCTATGGAAGTGTAAAATAGGTTTTAATACCAGCAATAAATTATTAAATAATATTATTACCAGAAATACATTTTTGTAAATAATTATTATAAGCAATAAAAATGTTGTCGGCATTAAATAACCCATTGAGGTTGATATGCTGTAAGACAAACCCCCCCCAAAAAATACAGACCAACAAAATAATTCAAAAATATAACAACGATAAACTCGGTAAATAATTATTTATAACTATACGGAGATTCATGCATGCAGTTACAAGTAATCCATAATAATATTTTAAATTTTGAAATCATATTTATTTTTGGCATATGAATTTTTTAAAATCTTTGATTGTCCTTCAATCATTTCGCCTCGCCTGCTATTCACTTCCGCTGCATCAATGGGGCGCGCCACACCGTTTGGGAACCACTGCTCTAGGCTGATATAGCCAAGACGACATGTCCTTGGCAAATCGACCATTTACGGTTTAACAACGTGGCCACTTGCTCATTAAGAAACGAAGCAAAATATTCAGAGATTAAAAAATACTCTTGCAAACAAAGAAAAATACCAAACTGCTATAAAATATCTAATCACCTTTAATGGCAGTGAATGTTGGATAATCTCTTCACAGATGAAGAAGAAACTTAAATCTCCAGAGTTGTTCTACAGACAAATGCTTTGAATACCATGTACAAAAGATGTAAACTTTGTATCTCTCTCTTTATACGTTCATAGAGCAACCTACAAAGACAGTGTTAAAGGGAGATAACCGAGGATCCGAAGTCAAAAAATTATTATTGATAACTCTCTCCTCCATTTTGCTGATCCTACTTACTATATTCTTAATACTTGACATAATTCAAAAATATCACAACGATAAAATCGTTCAATAATTATTTATAACTATTTATACTGAGATTCATGCATGTAGTTACAAGTAATCCATAATAATAATTTAAATTTTGAAAATTACTAATTTATATTTTACTTTTTAATTTAACTTTTTAATTTATGAATTTTTAAAAACTGTTTCTAAATCTTTGATTGTCATGTAATCATTCCGTCTCACCTGCTATGCACTTCCGCCTCACCTGCTATTCACTTACGCCTCACCTGCTATGCACTTCCGTCTCACCTGCTATCCTCTTCCTCTTTCCCTGCTATCCTATTCCGCTTCAACTATGAAACTCACCTCAGAGTTTGGAAGAGCTGCATCAGTGCGTCCTTCCTTATAATATGTCAGAGAAATTTCAACTGTTACTTTCTCATTTTAATTATTAGCGTCTTTCTAATTAGCATTATCTCCCACTTTGTATGTCCATTCCATGGTCTCTTCAGCCCCTGTCTGACCGTATCGCATCTCTGTCGTTTCAATTGTTTTCTTCATCTGTAAGGAAGTTTCCCAACATTCACTGATGTACAACAGGATGAATATTGACATAGCAAATAAGGTCTCCGCTCTTTGTTTCTAATAAAATGTTCCGATCTCTTAGCATTTTTTTTATCAAAGCACAGTTCATATCCGTTTCCCTTCGATTTTCTGGGTCATCCTTTCTATCGTCTGATAATATACTACACAGATGTTCAAATTCATATTTTCAGCTTGATTCGGATCTTTCCAATACAAATCTTTCAACTTTGGATGCTTCACTTGCTGAAACAATACATTCCACTTTCTTATAATTTCTTATCGGTGATCTACCTACGATTTTGAATATATAATATAAATTGTAAATTGCATTTATTTCAAAATTGATTTACTTTTATGAATCATTAATGCATATTCTCTCTCTTTTCTCTCTCTCTCTCTCTCTATATATATATATATATATATATATATATATATATATATATATATATATATATATATATATAAGAATGCAGAAATCACTGGACGGCCGTTTCGTCCTATACTTTGGACTTATCAGCAGTGCGCATCCACTACCGAGAATTGAAACCCGAAATTGAAAGTTACGATATGAGGCAAACGTCATAGCAACTGTATCAACAGGACTCGGTGACGAAGAGGTAACGAATTAGACACGATATAGCGCCGTTCGATCATATATATCGTGGTGGAACCTTTCCGAGGTTCCCATAGCCCAGGACTGTGCCCCCACTAGCGAAGACTACTATCCCCAAGCCGCTCCATCCAGAGAATTAGAAGCCGGTTCATGCGAGTATGTACAAGCGACAGAAATTATTATTTCATCCTCCTCCTCCTAATAATAATAATAATAATAATAATAATATATATATATATATATATATATATATATATATATATATATATATATATATATATATATATAGGAGGCAGGGTGGAGTAATGGATAGTATAGGATTGAGGAATCGGAGAACCGAGTTCCAATCCCGGTCAAATCCATCACATTCACTTACGTGCTAATACCCTTGCGAAAGGTGCGAATCCTCTTCTTTCCATTCAGCTATGGGTAGATAGCAAGACAGACTGGGTTCTATAGCCTTGGATAGCAACTGGTCTAAGAAAGGACAACTCTGAATTCAAAAACCTGCGGAGGGTCGTTTAAAAATAGAATAGCCTTTACAGTTTGTCTCTGTTTGGTAGATGTCTTGAAGAAGCCTACCAGGCAAAGGCGAAATGTGCTGTATGTAAAAGCCACTTTGACTCATGATTTCTTGAATATTCAGACCGGTAGATGGAAATAAATAAATATACCGTTTAATAACTAAATAAAAAATAGAGCACAGAGCTTTAGCAATAAATTAAAATATGGCAGATTAATAAATGAAAATTGCTGTTGTGACATCCCGATTCAGTTTTCTTCTCTCCTGCTCGCTCACCATTGATGGTTCTTGAATGTACGTTGAAGATACAAGTCGGAGTATGAATGTTCATACCATTACAGAAGGCCTGAATGATCTTTTTCCTCTCACCATTGTTCAGTTTGGAAGATATATATGGGTTGACACAAAAAGATTTTAACCTGTTCTCCTTCTAACCGAATAACCCAAAGGGTTTTTCAGTGATTCTTACGACAAATGGTGTCAAGATAGCTAAACGTATTACTGGAACACCTCACAAAAAAAAGGAAAAAAAACCTCAATTAGTTTAGGGCGTTTTTACATATTAAACATTGTATGGGATAGACAATTATCACATGCTGTTAAACGATTTTGACAATTTACACCCGGTATATTACTAACAAATGTATTTATTGGATAAAAATATTTGTATAAATAGGGAAACTAATGTTCATCAGACTTGGTATTAAGAAATCCTTAAAAAATTACCTTCCGACATTACATATGCACAACTGTTAGTGTAATTATATTTATCGAGCGGGATCAATTTTATTCAGTGGCCCGATTAAAAGTCTCTATTCCCTTTCGATGTACATGAAAAATAGATTTTTCATCCAAGCCTGAACAGGGTAACAGTTTTCTTGTTATAGTTGATTACTGAATTATTATTATCATTATCATTATTATTATTTCCTTTGATTTCTGATGTGTACTCATTTCTTTCCGGGTCCCGCCCAGGGACCTAAGGTTAGAAATGGCATCATGACACTTTCCCCTGACAAAAAAAAAAATCACATAGATAAAGCCCTTCGTAAAGTGTTGGCTGTACTTTTGAGAACAATTTTTTGTATTTTTTGAGGCATGGACTTCCAGGAATCCCTTCAATTAGTCTACTGCAATCTTTTCCAACCAGTCCTAAAGCTCCAACTACAACAGGGATTGTTGATGTTCCCATATGCCACATTTTCGAAATTTCTATTTCAAGGTCCTTGTATTTTGACAGCTTTTCGAATATCTTTAAAGATACATTGCAGTCAGCAGATTATTATTTTCTGGTGTGTACTCATTTATTTCCGGGTCCCGACCAGAGACATAAGGCCAGAAATGGCATCATGACATTTTTCACTGAATAATTTAAAAAAATAAACTCACACATATTTTACATAAACAAAGCCCTTCGTAAGATGTGAGCTGTATACGTGAGAACATTTTCTTTTGTATTTCTTTAAGGCATGGGCTACCAGGAATCGTTCTAGTGAGTCTGTTGGAAACTTTTCTAATAAATCCGAGGGCTGCAACCGGGATTATTATTATTATTTTATTTATTTATTTATTTTGTATTTTTTAAGGCATGGGCTACCAGATATAACGAGTTCCCAGAGGTGCTTCCTCCAGCTAGAATTTTCCCTTCATGATTGCAGTCTCCTCTAAAAATAATTAACCTAGTTTAATTGTTAACCTCTTGATTCTACCTCATTCTGTCTATATGTCCATCTCCTGATCTGCAAGTGAAAAGGGTCTTGACTCTTCCTAATGTTCATCTTGACTCTTCCTAATGTTCTCCAAAAGAGAAACTTACTCATCCTCTGCGCGGTTTGTCGTTTTCAACTGGAAATTTTTCTTTCATGTGGGTTCCCTATTAAGTCATACGAGCCAAAATGTCGCGGAAAATTTTCAGACCCAAGCAACGCAATCTTCTGAAGCTATGTGATACAAGGCTTTATTTAGGCTTTCTTAATATTTTATTTTAGGTTCGATGGCATACAACACAACGTACCAATTATAGCTGGAAAAATAGCAATCTGATTGGGCCACATTCTAGTAACTGGGGAATAGCACATGTCATAGGCATGTAATTTTTTTTCAAACGGCAGTGATATCTGTTTTTGCAATTGTTTGGATGATGAAATCCCACAGGATCTTGAATTTGTCGTTCTTTGAACACCTTCTTCGGCTCGTGGCGGCACAATTTCTAGTCGATTATTATTATTATTATTATTATTATTATTATTATTATTTTTTATTTTCTTTGATTTCTGGCGTTTACACATTTCTTTCCGGGTCCCGCCCAGGGACCTAAGGTTAGAAATGGCGTCATGACACTTTCCACTGACAAAAAAAAAAAAATTATTAAATTACATAGATAAAGCTCTTCGTAAAGTGTTGGCTGTACTTGTCAGAACAATTTTTTTGTATTTTTTGAGGCATGGACTTCCAGGAATCCCTTCAATTGGTCTACTGGAATATTTTCAAACCATTCCTAGGGCTCCAACTACAACAGGGTTGGTTGATGTTCCCATGTGCCACATTTTCGAGATTTCGATTTCAAGGTCCTTTTGAATATCTTCAAAGATACATTGCAGTCAGCAGGGACTGCCATATCAATAAAGAGGCACTTTGTTTTGTTTGTGATCTTTAATAACAATGTCTGGGCGTTTGGCTTTGATTTTTCTGTCAGTGTGTATTGTGCAGTCCCATAGAATTGTAACAGGTCCTATCTCCGTAACCGGGTCTGGGTGGTGTTCATACCAGTTTCTTTCAATTTCCTTCCCGTAGAATTTACATATTTCCCATTGTAGATATCGGTCCACTCTGTCATGCCGGGTTTTATATTCAGTGGGTGCCAATATCGTGCAACCTGATACAAGATGATCAATCGTTTCTGGATATTTATCACAGAATCTGCATTTCGGGCTGACACAATATTCTAGTATATGTGCTTGATAATTCCTAGTTAACAAGCATTGGTCCTGTGCAGCAAGGATAAAACCTTCAGTTTCAGCTATCAACCCTGCACTACGAAGCCACTGACGGGTACAGATTTTGTCTACGTCAGCTTATTTGGTACGGGCAGAGTATTGGCCATGAAGCGGTTTATCTTGCCATTGTTTCTGTATCTGGTTGGTTGCATTTGTCTTTTCTCTCTTTTTTTAAGTATTTTACTGCTTCAGCCGGTGTACTGTGCTTTACTTGTATTTCTGCGCCCATTTGAAACTCTATTTTGAATTTGTTGGCTTCCTTTATTACGGAGTAAAGATTATTATTATTATTATTATTATTATTATTATTATTATTATTATTTTCTTTGATTTCTGGCGTTTACACGTTTCTTTCCGTGTCCCGCCCAGGGACCTAAGGTTAGAAATGGCATCATGACGCTGTCCACTGACAAAAAAAAATTACTATTATTATTATTATTATTTTAAGCTCCCCCAACTTGTTCTTACTGCATAACACAGTAATTGTTTTCCATATGCGCGCTATCATTAGGTTTGCAACAAGAGACAGCATCTGAGGAAAACTTCCTAAACTTCAAGAGCGAGTAGAAAAGTTCAGTTGATAATGCAAATACTTTTCACGTTTCACCGTTTCTGGCTTATCTCTGACAAAAAATTGCGATCCAGGCATGACCAAATAATATTGATAAAATAATATGCAGGGAAAGCGTTTACAGTAAAACGAAACATCATCAAAGCATCTACAGTATTTGTGTAGGTGTTGTTTTTTTTTTTTTTGTTTGTTTTTTTCATATTCCTCCTTTTTGTCGTTAGAATTATCTTTAGGAAAGAAGAAAACGCTTAAAGTTGAAAAGAAAAAGAAAAGAATACTCAAGAAATATCGCTTTTGACAATTTAACATAACAAAATACGTTAACGGATAAAAACAAAAGAAAGAACTGTATTATCTCAATAAGTATGCCAGGTGATGAATAAAACTGTGGGAATGTAAATTTCGTACTTTCTTTCTTTAGAAGTTGTAACATACCTACGGACGATAATGGGTATGTCCCCATTCAGATAAATGCAATAGCAAATTCTTTCTGAGGTTCTGCAATTGGATATTCATCTCCAGCTGTGCTGGTCAACCTCTCTGCCTGCGGGAAGAGAGGATCCCCAGACGAGGCTCTGTAAATGGACAGCGTCACATCTCGGGAAACAACTATCCTTTTTATACTGTGTCTACGGGGAATTTTTAGCCGAGCCCACAGCCTGGGATAGCCCACGTTAAATTTGGCCTTGTGCCACATATTACCACGTGGAGCGGTTGGTAGATATCCTGCAGTAGGAGATTCGCCTCCATCTGTGCTGGTCAAACTCTCTGTCACCGGGCAGAGAAGGATCCCCAGACGAGGCTATTTCGAAGGTCAGAGTTTCGTCTCGGGAAACAGCTACCCATCCCTGTTTTATACAGAGTCTCCGGGGAATTTTTGACCGCGCCTACGAGCTCGGATACCGTACATTAAATTCGGCCCTGAGCCATATCTGATCGCGTGGTACAGTTGGTAGATATCCTGCAGTAGGAGATTCGTCTCCAGTTGTGTTTATCAACTCTCTGCCTCTTGCAGTTGTAGATTCATTGTGGACTTCACGTGACGCTCTTCTAGAATTCGACTACTTCTACGCGCCTCTGGTGAATCTTATATGTGTTGTTCTTGTCCTAAGTATTATCGTCCATTAACAACCTTCGTTTGATTATTCTATTCAATAACCTTCCCTAGGTTACAACAGAAATAAATAAATAAAGAGACGAGTCGATGAAGAAGACAAAATAGAGGAGAAAAGCGAGTGAAATAGAAAGCGATTAGACAGATAGACAATGAATACGCTGAGATAGTATTGTAGGATACGTACGGACGAAAATGGGTATTTCCCCATTCGAATAAATACAGTAGTAAATACTCTATGTTAGTCTGCATTTGGAGATTCATTGTGGAATTCATTTGACTCACTTCTAGCAGTTGATTACTTCTAAGCGGCGCTGGCGAATCTTATATGTGTTGTTCTTGTCATAAGTATTATCGTTCATTACCAACCTTCGTTTGATTATTCTATTTAGTAACCTTCCCAAGGTTACAATACAGTCAGGTACTGAATAAAACTGCAGGAATTTAAATTTCGTAATTTCTTTCTTTAGAAGTGAATCAGAAATATTGGGTTATAGATTGTTGCATTTATAAAACAAATCGTCGCGTACGCAAAACGGTTGACGGAATAAATACAGTTAAAAAAATGAACGGGGTGTCTATTTAAATATGAGTATTCCTTGATAATATATTTGAAGTAATAAAAATTATGAAAGATTAAAAAAATGAAAGTAATTAACTCTTTAGAATAGAAATTGCTTTTTTTTTCACTTTTCGGGTACAAAACTGAGCAGAAAAAATCTAAGAGGGAGGGTACTTAAAAGGCAAAATTAACACCACCATGATTTATTGACAAGCTTTTCGTAGGCGAGCGGTAAAATCTCAACGGAACATATATATATATATATATATATATATATATATATATATATAGATAGATAGATAGATAGATATGTTCAAACAGGTTGGGCTAAATAATTTAGACATGTCGATTTATTTTGTTTGTGTTCCTTTCAACATTACGGATTCACGGAATAATTTTCTGATACCTTAGAAAATTGATTAAGAATAATATCAAAATTTTCTTTCAAATACTTTCAATCTCATTTTCAGGTTGTTAAATTGTCTGTGAATGTGTATACGTAGATCCGAATATTCAACATATTTCAACCGTTCGGTTTACTGTCTTATGTAGCATTTTAGATGTAAACTTCAAAATTTACATGACTTTGTTTTTTTTCTCATAGTATAAGGGAAGTAACATCTTCATTTTATTTATTTATTTATTCATTTCTTCTTCTTCTTCTTCTTCTTATTATTATTATTATTATTATTATATAAATGTTTATACAAGTGAATTAAAGCCCCAAATAAATAATGTCAACATGAGTATAGCAACAAAGTTCTTAAATGTTTATAGCAACAAAAATTCATATATATATATATTTGGGTTCTATAGGCTTGGATAGCAACTGGTCTAAGAGAAGGACAACTCTGAATCCAAACCCGGATTGGAGCCCCTAAGGCGGATGGACGGCACTTTTGCTACCTTCCGGCAACTCCTGCAGCCGCGCTGGTACCAAACTGTATTGGTTTACCGTCTCCTTTGGAATCTGCTAGCAAGGCCGAGAGGGGGGAACAAGGCGCCCGGGCAGCCCTAGTTCTCAATATATTCCGCCCAGGCTCGTAACTCCATCGTCTCTCGAGACGGACGGATGCCGACCGCGACATATATATATATATATATATATATATATATATATATATATATATATATATATATTGATTATCTTATTTTTCATTTAAATATATATTTACTGTAATAGAAGTAATTGACACATTTAGATTTCAACAAATTTCTGTCCTAAATTTTACTTAAGATCTTAGTGAAGAAAATAAACTTCCTTAGATGTTCTCGTCGATTTTCGTAATAATACTTTTAAAACTTCTGTTTATAAAAAAACAACTAGTAATGACTCTTACCATCTTAATTTCTGTAGTGAATGTCTTCTTAGATATAAAATAGGTGTTTTTAAAAATTCGCTCACGAGAGCGCACAAGAACTCATCCTGTCTCACGCTTTTCTTTAAGGAATTAAACAAAGTAAAACAAACGCTGATTAATAACGGATTTCCTAATCAATTGTTGGATTTCCATATTATGCGTTTTTTGTGTAAGTTAGCTAATAGCAACGACGAGAATAGAAACAAACAGTAGCATTAATATTTTCTATAAAATCGAAGGAACGAAAATGATAGACAACACGAAAGTAGAATTAGGAACATTATAAAAAAATGCATAACATCAGTTGACAACAGCAAAAAAAAAAAAAAGAGATTAATTATTTATTGCAAAAAAAATTTAAAACCTCTAACCTTATATGTAAAAATAATGATTCACCTCTTAGAACAAAATTAAATAGGGCAAATATTATTTACGAATTTAACTGCTCATTAAGGAATTGTATTCGAGATCAATCAAAATTCGTAAAAAATCATATAGGCCACACTACAACATCTTTGACACACAGACTCACTCTACACTTCTCTGACAATAGCTCAATTAGATCTCATTTAAATATCCATGGAGACCTACCGGACACTATTCGTAACATACTTGTTGACAACACTAATATAATAGCATCATCTACATGCAAAAAACGCTAAAAATAATTGAAGCCTTATTAATAAAAGCAAAAAAAAAACAAGACTTAATAATATGAACTATGAACATGGACACACTATCTTAACCGTGTTTTAAAAATTGAAAACATTATATAAATACATACATGCAACAAACTATTTATTATTTAACAGTTAAAATATTTAATCCTTGAAAATGGCTAAATGTATAGCCGAAAGCGCTCGGAAAAAAGAACATTCGGACAGTTTTTATACAATTTATCATCTGAAAAGAAAACTTTATTAGATCGCATGAGAAATTGTATAACAAACTTAATCATAGCACCTTGTCTGTCGTATTCAATGAAAGGCTGAAATGTGCATATATATATATATATATATATATATATATATATATATATATATATATATATATATATGAATATATATATATATATATATAAGTTGTTTAAAATTTCCTATATATATGGGGAGATTATTCAATATCGAAATGAGAATCATCTGTATCTATATATGACGTCATTCTCGTATATAAAAGCAGCATATATTCATTGAGCATGTCTGGTTAAATAATTTAGACGTATTAAGGTCTATGTATTTTAGTTTGAATCCTTTCAGCAACAAATTAATTTCTTGAATGAGCATAGTTCAATCTCAGAACACTTAAAAGAACATTCATATCCTCATTGACTGAAAAGACATTACTACTTCATCAAAATAATAATAAGCGAAAGGTTAAAATTGTGGAAGCTCTTAAAATAAGAGAATTGCAGAGAAAATAAATAAAGTCAGCTATGAGTAAAACAAGTTTCCTAAATGTTTGTAGCAGCAAAGTTTTATATAAAATACTAAATTAAAATATAACATAATTTTTTTTTCATTTTAAATATTAAATTAAAAAATTACACCCCCCACTTGCATATTCGGATTTTGGACGGTGTAAATGAACAGGGAAAATATTTTGAATATACAGAGCTGCTGTATACGTATACACAGTTATTTTAAATTCCGCCCCCACCCCAACCACCGAAGATAGTCTCAGCTGAGATTCAAAGTAGTTAAGAAAATATAAATTATTTGAAAGAAAGTTTTGGAATTTTTCTTAATCAATTTTTTACAGCCGCCAAGAAATTAATTCGGTGACTTGAAGGATGAGAACTAAAATAAATAGACATAATACGTCTTAATTATTTGAAGAAACATGCCTGAATTCATATATATATATATATATATATATATATATATATATATATATATATATATATATCATATAAATATAAATAGTTATACTCGGTTGGAAAAGCCTTAGGTATTTTGGCTTTTTAATTGAACAAACCAATGGCCAAGGAAAAATAAGGAATAAAAAAAGAAAGAACTAAGAACATGAAATTGAGGCGAAAACAATCGTCCAGAATCCAAGCTCAGAGTCCAAAGAAAAATAACCCCCAAAGCGAGTAAAGTACCTATGCAAAGTGCTCAATACACTAAATAGAGCAAACTTAACTCTGAACCTAAAGAGCCAGGTTAACCTACCTAGATTTCACTTACACGGATCGTCAGGCTAAGCTGGCCCCTGAAAATCTTACTCTGACTATACGTTTAGGTGAAACCTAGGTAGGTTTTTCCTGGCTCATTAGCATCATAGTTATATATATATATATATATATATATATATATATATATATATATATATATATATATATATATATATATATATATATATTCAAAATACTTTCGGCGTGATTTCTGTGTGGTACTTAAAATCCTTTGTTTGCTTCTTGGTATTCATTTTGAAATGCTTTAAAATGACGTCATTTGTAACGTCGGAAAGTTTATCCTCAACTTTGAACGTAATACTCAACATCTTTTCGAAATTTGTTAAACTATAATAAAAAAACAAAAAAACAAATAGTTTCTGGGAAGTCATATTGTTAATAGCTGTCTTGCTGTTTATTTATTTTTTTATTTCCTTTTCGTTTTTAGTTTTCAGATTTAGAAATAATTTTCCCCACGTGAAATGATCAAACAAATATGTCTTCTATTGGTCTCTACATTAATACCAATGGCAGACAAACAACTGTAACATAAAAAACTGACATAATGCGGTACATTTGACTCACCATATATATATATATATATATATATATATATATATATAAGAGAACATTGAAGTCAACACTCAGAGGGGAGAGACTGTTTCATGCTAGACGCAAACATCAGGCGACATCTAGCGTCTAACATGAAGCAGTTTGTCGCCTGTAAGTGTTGACTTCAATGTTCACTTTTTATATTTACATACGCTCTATCTCTGGTATTGAGCACTTTATCCCATAAATATAGCACACCTTAAAACTATATTTCTCCATTTCGTCCCACACTCTCATACTTACACTGTCTCTAAATTCTATTTTTATATCCGGAGTTGTTTTTTCTGTTTTCTTTTTTAATTTGTAGGTTTGTCAAATTGTCTTAATTACACAGCGGGCCTTTCAGTAAATGTCCTTCAGTTTTAGTTTCCCCCGCCCCATCTCTCTCCCCCGCCCCTTTTTCCTTTTCTTTTCCTCTCCCTCCCTCTTCTTCTGATCTTTAAGATTAGATCGTGTATGTATGTCACCAAAAAATGTATCCTTTCCGGTTACATCTTTAATGTATTAGACATTCGGCAACATTCATATTTCTCTCAATTAAACCGTCTTCAACTCACATCTCTAAAACTTCTCTCTAAGTTTTAATCTCCCACCTTCTCTCGTCTGTTACCCCTCTCTTTAACACTAACATTCGTCCCACACTCTCATACTTACACTCTCTCTAAATTCTGTTTTATTTCCGGAGTTGTTTTTTCTGTTTTCTTTTTGAATTTGTAGGTCTGATGAATTGGATCGTATTTACGATTCCAATGGAATAAATTATGACCATGGAATATTAGTGTTTAAGCCTTTTTATTATATCCTTACTCTGTCCTGGACATTGAGTTCTACCTGGATTCTATCCCCTTGGAACTTTTTATTCAAAAAATATATATGTATGTGTATGCATCTATGTATATATAGTCATATATTTTGCATATGTATTTGTATATTTACCACTAATATTATATATATATATATATATATATATATATGTGTGTGTGTGTTTATGTGTGTATGTCTGTATTTTGTGTGCCCTCTCGTGTGTCTGTGTGTCTCTATGTTTGTAATGGCTGTTGCTCGTTTCAGTGTCCAAATGTCTATTTCTACAACATAGTGCTGATATAATGAAGCAAATTACTGCATCTCGCAAGTTCATTTCTAGAGATTATTGGCGGCTCTGCGAGAGTGTGCTGAACAACACCAGATCCTGAGTTCCTTCTCCTTTCTATCAAATCAATGTTCTAACATCTACAGCAGACACGGTTGAATGATTTGCTTGAAGTTTTTCTTCCATCTGAACACTAGCCTCCTTTGGAGTACACACACCTGCCTGATTTCCCTCCTAGGACAGAGGCTCTGCTGAGGGATATGCGCATAAACCCCATGATACGTCTCAGGTATTATTTCTAAATTAAACTCCTATAAGGAAACCGGAAGTGACGGTATCCCAATCATCGTCTGTAAGAAATGTGTCCCCAGACTGTCTCCAATCCTCTTCAGAATCTACAGCTATTTCTTAGCTGCTTCCTGCTTTTCTCCTCTATAGTTCCTGTATTTAAGAGCACTGGAAATCCTTCTTACCCCTCTAACTATCGCCCTATTAGTCTCCTACCTATTTACGGCAAAGTATTCGAGGCTTTAATCCTTTCTGAAGTGGTTAAGCTCCTTACCTCTCATGACAAACAATATAGCTTCCGTTTTGCCAGATCTACCGCTTATATGCAAACCGTCATCACTGAACATTTATATCAAGCTCTTGATAATAACGGTGAAGTCCCAGCTGTGATATCTCGAAGGCGATTGACACGCTGGTCTTCTACGCTGGTCTTTTACGCAAGCTCCAGGGCTACGGTATTACTGGGCGACTGTTTGATTTAATCTCGGCGTTTCTATCAAATTGAGAAATGAGGGCCGTTTTGAACGGTCTCGCTTCCAGCTACTTTCACACGAACGCGGGTGTCCACAAGGGTTCAACGCTGTTTCTGATCTTCATCAATGACCTTCCTGATGTCATCAATTTCCAAGTAGGTATTTATGCTGATGACACTAACATTTACTCTTGTCTCATTTGCAATGCTTCCAAATCTAAACTACTCTCATTTCCCCACCATCGGGAATCTCTAACTGCCCGGTCGCAGCAAGTCTGATGCTAGACTCACGGAAAGCAATACACTGCGGCTTTTTGGCCTCATTTTGTCAACTGACTTGAAGTGGAACAGCTACATTGAACCAATAGCTGCATCTACTGCAAGGAAAGTTGGGTCACTGTGTCGTGCCAAAAGGTTTTTCTCGTCAGAGTTCATCTTGCAGATTTACTTATCTACCATTCGTCCGTACATTAAATACTGTTGCCATATCTGGTGATCCTGCTATTCATTTCGAGGTTCTTGAAAAACTCCTAAGAAGGATCTGTAATGTAATCAATCCTGACATGGCACCTTGACTTCAGTCACTTAACCCAAGATGTGATATAATTCCTCTCTGTATTTTCTACAAATATGTTCATGGTAACTGCTATGACAAGCTATTTTTCACTGGTGCCCGGTCTACGTGCGTTGATGTGCGCTACTAGACTGGCACTTAGGTCCTACCCTTTTAATATCGAAATAGTTAAATGTAACCGCTACTTATACTCCAATAGTTTATTTTCTCGCACTTCCCGCGTGTGGAACTTCTTTGGGTTTAATCGCTTTCCTAAAAACAATAGTCTTCAAAAATTGAGGTGCTACGTCAATCGCCATCTTCTGTCTTCTTGAATTCACTTCATATTTTAGCATTTCCTTAATACCCTAGTACCAAGTCTTTTCTCTCACTTTCACTCCCTGTAACCCCCCACCCCGCCTGCCTACTAATGACATTCCCGGCTTGCATGGGTTGAAATGATTAAAAAAATTAAATGGAAGAAAACAATACTTTGTCTTTTCTAGATATCATGCTACACTGTGTTGACAGAAACTTAAAACTTAGTGCCCACCGAAAGTCAACTAATAAAAATTATCTAATACTTTTCTATTCTTATCATAAAAACAAAATAAAACTCCGGAGTAATCATTAGATTCTACTTAGCAGCAGTCAGTATTTGTAGACAATATAGAGAAAAATATGATTTCTCAAATGTTCAGACAGGTAGATGAAAATAAATATATATACTGTTTAATAAATAAACGGGACGTCTACTCAAATACGAGTATCCGCAAGAAATAATGTTTAAGTAATAAAAATCTGTAGGATTCATAAATAAAAAAAAATCATCTTTCTTTACAAATTGTTTTGTTTACATTAGGAGACGAAAGTGGGCTGCTATATCTGTTTAAAGAGTCAGAAAAAAAAATCAGTGTTTAAAGACACTATTGAACATTGCTTGGTCATCAACTCCCTCTGTAACTGGGAGGTTAAAGCACGTCAGATCAAATGACAGGAACCTCTCGCTCGTATAGCGCATATTTTTCTTTAAGTGATCAGGAAAATGGAAGTATGATGCGAAAGATGTTCAAAAATGGACTTTTCGGACACATCTTTTCTCAATGAGAAACAGAAAATAAAGTGGGACTTTTTTTTGGCGGTGGGGTGACGGGAAAAATTTCTATTTGCCCAAAACATCCACTTCACAATGTTTTGAAACATCCTTCTCTATTAAACTTGAAAAGAACGCTTCCCTGAAAATGCAGGTTAAAGTGGAAATAGCTATCAAAGTAGAAAAGGTGGCATGTCTGTCTTAAGGTATTTGACAAGGCGGCAGTGTTGAAAGAAAGATGAAAGACATCGTTCAGTTCTGAGTCATATCAGTGAGTCGATATGGCTCGACGTATCTTTCGTTTCAGCTCAAATGACAATCACTTGATGCAATAAAACCTTACCGGTGGCATCACTCCTGTGAGTCGTTTGAGAAAGATCATTTGAAAAGAAGATCAAGACACGACTCGAGTGATGATATCAAAATGTCTTTTGTAAAATTTCCATTTGCCTTAATGAAATGCAGGGCGGAAGGAAGGTGTACGAAGCTCACGTTTGACAACTAAATGCATACATTCCATGAGCCATCAAAGGTTCTCATCGATTAAATTCCACCAGACATTTTTTTTTCGTTTTCTTTCTTGCTTTCCATCCTTTCTCATCTTTTCTCGTCTCCTCTTTCATAGTGATTTGCCAAGAATAACTCAGATGTGGCACAAGGCCGGAAGTATGGGACAACCTGTGAGGATCGAACTCACAACTCAGTCGTAATTATTCTAGCGAAACAAGCTTGCTACACTTCGAAGTGCCTCCGTCTACCGTTTTATATGTCAGCCAGATGTTAACACATGTTTCAATTCATCCATTTTTCTGCATTTCTGCTTCCGCATTGAAAACTTAACTGGTTATGTAACTGTTTTATTATTTTTAAAAAAGAAATTGCGTGGGTAAAAATTTTAAAATATATTATATACAGACATGATGTAATTTTTCTATAAAGGGCAAAATGAAATTGGAATTTTATTTCTGGGGAAACGGTCTGACTCTCTCACACTTTTACTATTTTATATACCCCCTCTCTCTCTTCCTTTCTCTACAGATATACATATACAAATTTCAGATAGAATATATAGGCAAAAGTACTATATGATTAAAGAAACTTAGCCGACGCGTTTCGTCCTCTGAAGAACTTCGTCAAGGCAAATGTTAAGATTTAAATTTGTGACATGTATTTATATACAAGAGCAAAAATATTATTGAAATGTGCCTTGATGAACTTCCTGAGAAGAAACGCGTGGACTAAGATAAGATTTCTTTTTGTCTTCATTCATATACATATACGCATATGGTATACATTATTTATTCTTCCAACACACACATACACATATTCTCTTGGTCTCTCATATATATATAGGTTCAAATCGACGAAACACCCCTCGATAGCGGAAAGGCTGTTACATAAGCTGGAATGATCAATCAAAATACAAGTATATGAGAATTCAAAAAATTTGGAAACGAACTTTGTTTATAATAATTATTTAATGTAAGGGTTAGCCTAAAATTCATTCTAACTAATAAATATTAAATTATACTATAAAATTAAAAATTACCAATTTTAAATTTTAAATTTAATCTATATTAAATTATCAAGTTTAAAATTATGAAATTATTTAATGTGTGATTGATTTGAACCTTTTAAAACCCTTTATTCTACATTCAACACCATCACTTGAGTAGACACCAGAATTATTGAAACAAAATGTCTATTTTTTTTTATTGATATTATAACATATATATGTTATAATTTTCGAATAAATAATTATATTTGTTCTACTCTGTATTGAACACTCTTTTAAGAATAGTATTTGTTGGTTCTTGGAATTTATTCCATATGCAACAATCCTATACTTGGATATATATATATATATATATATATATATATATATATATATATATATATATATGACAATAAAATAAGCAAAATAAATTAAGCCAAACAATTTACCAAATCATACCTGTTAGAATAGACGAAATAGAATAAAAAATAAGAAACAAATCAATCAACCCAAATAAATAAAGTAAATAATAAAGAAATTAGCAAACCAATATAACCAAAATATTAGTTAGACTAAAAATCAAACTAAAAATCGCACAAAAAATAGCTATAACTGTTATATAACAATAAAAGAGAGAAAAAATACTACGTTACTTAAAAATCGAAAAGAGAAAACATACGGTATAACAAATAAATAATAGCAAGTAAAATAAATTGATATAAATTCATCCAAATAAATAAATAAACTACCAAACCAATCCCGATAAACTAACCGTTAGAAAAAAAACAACTAAAGATAATCAATCCAAATAAATACATGAAGTAATAAACAAATTAAAAACTGTTCCCGCCAAAATAATAGTTAGAATAAACTATTACAATCTACCTCAAAATTGAATAAATAGCTTTAATTATCTTCCCAAACCAAAACAAAACTATTGAATAAGCGATATAAACAAATTTTTACTACGTTAATAAAAACACCGATTAAAATAAAAATTTAAAAATAAATAAATAAGATAAGAAATAAAAAATAAAATAAAAATAAAATAAAGATAAATAAAAACAAGCAAAATAATTTAACCCAAATAAATAAATAAACAAATAACCGCCAAAATAGACTACCCACAATGCACCACTGACCCGTATATATAAATAACCGAGAAAAATAACAGCCCTCTTGGTCTGACGGTTGCATCTAGCATAAATCAGAGTGTCGCGTCTAAGTGTTGACTTCTATATTCGTTTTATATTTATACACGCTCTATCTCTGATATTGAGCACTTTATCTCATAAATATAGCACATCTTAAGACTATATTTCTTCATATATATATATATATATATATATATATTTTATATACTAGCAGCATGACCCGGCGTTGCCCGTGTTTGATTCAAAAATCGTACGACTCATACAGCAATCGCTATCACTTGATTTAAAATATTTTTGCCCTTCCTTGCCTTTAAAAGAGTGCCCTTGCCGTGCTGATGTTGCTACATACCTTACACTGCGAATTTTTTCTAAGCTCTATACTGAACATTAAATCTGTTACGAAAAAAGAACTAAACAAAATGAACACAAAATGATCAGCTTTGAAAAAGGACTCGTAACTGGAAAAACCGAATGAAAAAGAATGTTAACGACAAATACTTTTCACACCCAACCCAGTTCTGCGAAATCAGAATCAACGTTGAGTTTAAGCAAGCGAATGAGCCAATTGGAGTAAAGTGCCATGCAGATTTAAATTTTTCCCACTTGTGACTAATGCAGCTATCGATTTTTTTTGCATGCTAGTTAACATTCGTGTCAGTCAGCTGTTGGCTCTCACGCTGGCCAATAGAATCTTCCTGCCTATTCGTGGCAGCCGGCTATAGGCTGTCACTCTGGGCAGTACAAAATGGCCTCAAACTACAGGAAAACTGTCGTAGAAGCATGAAAATATCGATTATTTCCACTATCGATGGGAGTTGAGAAATGCAAAGTCGGTCTTGGCCTTCCCGCTAACTTGGAGCATGTGCATGTAAATTTTGGCGCAAATCCGTCGAAAACTGCGACCGTGCATTCGTTACACAAACACACCTGCCTTATATATATATATATATATATATATATATATATATATAATGAACAACAGACACTTTAAAGGTACCATTACAATAATTTATTTCACCAAAATCCTTTTTAAAAGATTTCGGATCATCAGGTAACACTTCCAACAAAGTAATTTCCCTCTCATTTCTTTGTTGGAAGTGTTACCTGATGATCCGAAATCCTTTAAAAAAAATTTTGGTGAAATAAATTATCGTAATGGTACCTTAAAGTGCCTGTTGTTCATTAAATATTAGCTCTGTTCTTCACATTGAGCTCTCAGGATTTCATCCTCATTGAAATTACCAATTCGGTTTACCTAATTCTTCATAAATTAAATATATATACATACATATATATATATATATATATATATATATATATATATATATATATATATATATATAAATGAACTATGTGTCACGTACATTTCGTTTTTTTTTTTTTTTGCACCCACGGGGATTTTCAGAATTTAAGGAGAGACGTGTCTTTTTTGCTATTGATCCTAAACTATGTTCTGTCATCCATTTCCAGACTTCCCTTTGGTTGTTTATGCGATGTTTTCTTTTATGCCTGTAGCATTCAATATATCCAGCGAGTTTTAAATTTTCCAGGCATTCTTTCTGTTTGATTCCGTGCTAATAGGAATATATACTTGAACAACAAGGTGGATAAAATAATAAAGGTCTATTGTACAAAACCAGTACAGCAAGAATAAATGTAACAGTTATACCTATGGTCGTCAATCCAGTAGAGGGTGATACTATTGGAAGGTCGGTTGCTCTCGCGTAAGCCTGAGATGTACTCAACAGATCCCAGCTAGTAATATTTACCAACCTCCCTACGGGTTAAAATGTGGCACAAGGCCGAATTTATGGTGGGGAAATCCGAGCCAGTAGGCTCGGCCTCAAATTCCCCGTAAACCCCGCATAAATGTGTTCGGGTCTTGTCTACCTTCGCGGACGAGAGACTGCCCTTCGGCATTTCCTAGTCCGGGTTCCTCTCTGCTCGAAGACAGAGAGTTCGACAGCGCAGCTGGAACAGATTCCAGCTTGTCAATATTTACCAGGCCCTCCCCTCACGAGGGTAGATGTGGCACAAGGCCGAGTTTAACGTGAGTCAACCGTTCCCTTAGGCTCGGCAAAAAATTCCTCGTAGAACCCGCATAAACGGGTTCGGATTGGTGTACCTCCCCGGATGAAGCTATGTCGAAGAGAAGAGTCTCGTCCAGGTTCGTCTCTGCCCGAAGTCAGAGAGTTCGACTGTACAGTTGGAACAGAATCCAGTTGGTCTCTATAGTCCGTTGATTTACAGATACCCATAGGCAGTTACTACCTATAGTTTAGTCACTCATAGGGTGTGCCAGGTTATTTCATTAGATCACTTTCCTTTTCAACTGTCTCTTTCTGATGGTAAGTATAAGAATCCATTTTGTTTTAATTTTCTCTAAATCTTCGCCGTTGCTCACATGTTCAGTTTATTTTATTCTCAGCATCCTTCTGTAGAACCAATATTTCTTTTGCATCAAATCTCTTTATCTGTAAGAAGATTGTCCATAATACTCTGTCATATATGAGGACTGATATCATGTAACAGTTCGGTAGTGTTTTCTTTGTTTCTAACAAAATTTTCCTGTTTCTTAATACTTTACTTAGCTTTTGAAATACATTTTTTACTATTTTAGTGCTCCTTCGGTTTTCAATTTCGCACTTTACCTCCTCAGTGTCTTACCTCCTCAATATATACTATACATTTACTGAATAAATATTGATCTTAAATATTAATAGTCTGCTTCGATTTCTACTATTCGAGACAACATCAATCACCTTGTTTGTCAGATAATGATAAACGTTTAACAGTGATAAACACCCTCTGCTACGACAATTGGCCACTGATTGCGTACATGCCACAGGTGAACTCCCAATCATTTAAGCAAGTTAGATATCGTTGCGGCCGATGGCTTTTCCAGTTTTTCATTATATTGATTTTCTAAGCGTAGCTTAGATGTGGCACAAGGCTGAAAGTATGTGGTACCCAATAAGTATCGAACTCACTATTTAGTGTCCTGTTTTAACGAGACAAGCTTGCTAACTATTCCACCACGCCGAAACGCGGGATTGAACCAGAGACATTTAGATAATGATTTTATATGCATGGCTTATATGTAGCGCAAAGCCGAAAGTATAGGGCAGCCAGTGTGCATCGAACTCACTACTCAGTTGTAATTGATCTATCAAGACAAGCTTGCTAGCCATTACAACACGTTGAAGTGCCCCAGTTATTCATTATAATACGGAGAAAGGTGCTGAAGATGTGAGGTGATATGCTGTCACTAAACAATCGGTGGTGATGCTTTCAGCAAGAATACGGAAAAAGAAACTTGTTTAATTTACTCGAATTTGATCCTAGCCACTTTATTAAAATAACTGATAATTATAAGCACGTTTACTTATCATGGGAAAATATTAAATAGCAAAGGAAACAACGATATTTAAAAATGCATGCAGTCTGAAATACCTGCCACTGATTCTCCTGAAAGACAGTATTTTGATTTTAGGATATTTTTTAAAACCTGTGTTTTAGAGAATTTGTACAATGAGCCACAGGTAAAGATTTCATTCGAATAGAATAAAATTAACCAAGTTTCACATTTTCTTTTTGTTTTTTTTGTTTTTTTTTTATCATATCACCCAATGCAAGGCAGTGCAGCATCTATGGCACAAGGGGTTTCTGAATGTGAAAGAATAAGTAAAAAATAAAAAGAAACATTATTAAGGAGCGAGCACAACAGAAGAGTAATCAAGAAGACAGTAGATAACGATTGTCATTGCATTTAAATTTTTGAAGATCAAAGTGGTTAGAAAGTATGCAGCCGGTGAAGAGTTCCACAAGCAGGAAATGCAAGAACCGTTATGAAACGATTCTGCCAATCTTGTAGAGAGCTTAAGTTAATAAAACCTACGTACAATAGCGAAGAGACCATCCGACATTTGCCAAGAAATGATTTATAGAAAAACACGCAGGGAAACTACATTACTTTTCATGAGAACGTGGCTGAAGCCAAGATGCCAGGTCAGGACCAATAATATTGCCGATTCTTTAGATTTTATCAAGAATTTCTAAATATGTAATAATGGTAATTTTTCTCATATAAAAATTTATTGCTGGTATTTTTCTCCAAAAACATTTTTAGTTTTCTTTGTGGGATTCACTATTTGCACCTTGCTGGTACCCTAAGAGGTGCTGTCACCCTGGGCTAGGGTGGACCTGGCAACAACAGCAATTATCATTCCACGCTTCTCAAAAACTCCAATTTCCTGATCGGATACATTGCTACCGAATGTATTTTATCGTCATATCCTGGAGTAGTTAGTTAAATGTTTCGTCCCAAGAGATTAAATATATTTTAGTTTGATTTCTTACTGTCCGTACTTCTCCATAAAAGTTTCATTTATGTTTTCACCGTAGTAGATATCGATGTCTGTTTGTTTATTTTGTTTTACGGTATATCAACCTCAATGCCTTATTTAATGCCGACGACTTTTTCTCCCCTGGCAATATTTTTGTTTTGTCAAAAATCCATTTATGTTAATATTTTTTTCTCAAAAATGTCTATCTGGTAATATTTATTTTTCAAAAACGTATAGCTGGTAATATAATTTTTTTTTTCAAAAACATATAGCTGGTAATATTTTTTTTCAAAACGTATAGCTGGTAATATTTTTTTTTCAAAAACATATAGCTGGTAATATATTTTTTTTTTTCAAAAACGTATAGTTGGTAATATTTTTTTCCAAAAACGTATAGCTGGTAATATTTTTTTTCAAAAACATATAGCTGGTAATATTTTCTTTTCAAAAATGTATAGCTGGTAATATTTTTTTTTTCAAAAACGTATAGCTGGTAATATTTTTTTTCAAAAACGTATAGCTGGTAATATTTTTTTCAAAAACGTATAGCTGGTAATATTTTTTTTCAAAACCGTATAGCTGGTAATATTTTTTTTCAAAAACGTATAGCTGGTAATATTTTTTTTTCAAAAACGTATAGCTGGTAATATTTTTTTTTCAAAAACGTACAGCTGGTAATATATTTTTTTTTTCAAAAACGTATAGCTGGTAATATTTTTTTTTCAAAAACGTACAGCTGGTAATATATTTTTTTTTTTCAAAAACGTATAGCTGGTAATATTTTTTTTTTTCAAAAACGTATAGCTGGTAATATTTTTTTTTTTCAAAAACGTACAGCTGGTAATATTTTTTTCAAAAACGTATAGCTGGTAATATTTTTTTCAAAAACATATAGCTGGTAATATATATATATTTTTTTTCAAAAACGTATAGCTGGTAATATTATTTTTCAAAAACGTATAGCTGGTAATATTTTTTTTTCAAAACATATAGTAATATATATATATATATATATATATATATATATATATATATATATATATATATATATATATATATATTATATATTTTTCAAAAACGTATAGCTGGTAATATTTTTTCAAAAAACGTATAGCTGGTAATATTTTTTTTTTTCAAAACGTATAGCTGGTAATATTTTTTTTTTTAAAGACGTATAGCTGATAATATATTTTTTTTTTTTTCAAAACGTATAGCTGGTAACATTTTTTTCAAAAACATGTAGCTGGTAATATTTCTTTTTCAAAAACGTATAGCTGGTAATTTTTTTTTTTTTTTTCAGAAACATATAGCTGGTAATTTTTTTTTTTTTTTCAAAAACGTATTGCTGCTGGGCGTAGTTTATCGTGTTACCCAGGACGCGGATGTAGTTTATCGTCATACCCAGGACGCCTTCATCGATGTCGTCGTCGACGCCAGTTGTTATCTCCAATGCCATCTAGTGCTTTCCTGATGCAATGTTTATTAATTTTGAAACAGTTGTTCCATGGTTGTTGTGTCAGGCGTTGAGGAAACATAGATCTTCCTTTGCAGTTGTCTGTGACGGTCATAATTTGAAACAAATGATTAGCCATTAGTAAGATACTGTGAATGTAACAGAACAACCATGGGACAACTGTGTCAAAATTAATAAACACTGCATCAGGAAAGCACTGGATGACATTGAGGGTGACAACTGGCGTCGACGAAGACGACATCGATGAAGATATCTACTGCGCTGAAAACATAAATGAATCTTTTATGGAGAAGTACTGAGAGTAAGAAATCAAACTAAAATATATTTAATCTCTTGGGACGAAACATTTAACTAACTACTCCTGGATATGACGATAAAATACATTCGGTAGAAAGGTATCCTATCAGGAAATTGGAGTATTTGAGAAGCGTGGAATGATAATTGCTGTTGTTACCAGGTCCACCCTAACCCGGGTTGAAAGCACCTCTTTGTGTTTCCACGTAGGTGCAAATAGTGAATCCATCAAATAAAACTCTATGAATGTATAAAAAATAATATTTTGTACAGAAAAATACCAGCAATAAATTTTTATATAAGAAAAATTACCAACATTATATATTTATAATAAAATGACAAAGTATATATTTTGTGTAGTTGAATGGGTTATTTAATGCCGAGGTTTATATACTTAGAACACAATTTTATGGCTTCAAAATATATTTTGAACTCAACTGTATGAATTCAACTACACAAAATATATAGTTTGTCGTTTTGTTATAAATATATAATGCTGGTAATTTTTCTTATATAAAAATGTATTGCTGGTATTTTTCTGTACAATAATAACTAAACAAAATCAACCAACCCACATTTCGCTGACATTTAATCATACCGTCCCGAATATGTTAGACGTAACAGAAAAAATGTTTGTAGTTCTAGCGTATAATGAGGACTATGTAGGAGTTCCCATTCTGATGACATAGGTATTCATAGGTGTGATAAAAGAAGCTAAGTGTTTACCAGGTGTTCCAAGAAGCAGAGCTTCATATAAATATTTCCAAATCAAAAACTATAATCTGGAATTGGAATGAAAGCAATGATATAACCTGAATCAATCGTGAAATGTTCAGAATGTGATATGTGCTCTGTAGTCTTAGATAGTCTAAGAATTTCAGAATTGGTTTGCCTTTGTCGTAATACCGAGAGATTTGCCAAGTTATGATCATTAGAAGTTAATCAAAACTCGCATTTATTTTTAGATGATCAGTTCTCGATAGTTGCTTTTTACTGGTAAGCTCACGGGAACCTTGTTGAAACGAACGTTCTAAGTTACCGACATGTTTATCTTGACAGGCTTTTTCAAAAACTACCTTTATCGAGTGCATTTGGTGGAAAGGATTTTACAACAAAAATCCAGTCAAATTAAGAAAACGTTTTGCCCTATTTTTCTCACCGCAAATATGATTAACTCTAACAAAAAATCCGCTAGACATTTTGCCTCATTTATAAACTACGTCCCCAATACAATAAACAATTTTAAACCTGAAAAACGTACGAAAGTTGCTCTAAGGAAAATTTATTTTATTTGTTTTATATTATTCAGGTGTTAATTCGATCATTACTCGCGATTTTCACTAAATGCCTGCCACCAAATATCTTTCATCAGAAAATGATGGTCTCAATCTCCATCCAACGTACGTTTCCTTATATTCATCAAAAGACCGTAGTCTCGACCTCTGTTTGACGTACCTTTCCTTGTATTCACTAGAAAAGCGTGGTCTCGAGCTGTGTTTGACAGAGCTTTCCTTGTATTAATCAGGAAACCCTAGTCTCGACCTCTGTTCGGCATATTTTCCTTGCATTCATCAGGAAACCGTAGTCTCGAAGACTGTTCTTATGCCTCCTGATTTTCTGAATCTATTTCTAGTATTGTAAATCTCGCCAAAGAAATCTAAATAAGCCAAACGCAAAATGTAAATTCTTTTCTGCCATCATGGTTCGTTGCAACAGTCCAGGACTTCGTTTTAGACCTAAACATCTATCTTTTTAACTAGGAATGTAAAAGTGAAAGTTATCTTTTATCTCCTTAAATACCAACAATTATTTAATAAGAAAATCATTCAAGGACTCAAAAATAACAACACTTACCTTATTAGACTTATTAAGCAACAAAGTGAATGTCCATTCGATTGTCAGTGACCTTGATAAGTAATAAAACCATATCATAGTGAAACGCACACGTTCTAATAAAAACAACACGTTGCTAGTATTATTCATATGAACAGTTCAACATGTTGAATGTATTTGGATATGGAGACATTATTTTCCAATAAGTAGGTAGCATTTTATTCGTGTTATTTTTTAAAATGAGAACTTCGATAGTTACTGCAAAAACTAAAGAAAAAAAATCATGAGGAAACCTTTGCCCTACTGTCTTGTATTAGCTGAAAAATGCTTACACTTAATTTTAGTAAGAAAAAATTTTCGCTGTTAAAGAATTTTTCTTTTAAGTAAAAAAATGAAAATGCTGAATGTTTAAAGTTAGAATTGGTAAGAAGCTTAGAGTTTTTTATTGTCAAATCTGAATAGCGTCATGTTGTTGATAAGACTTGACTGTTTGGAAAAAATATGGTTAGAGGAATTCGTATTGAAAGAAGTGTTTAGGAAGAAAAGTAGAAGAACTGTGGGTAAAGAAAAACAGGGTACTAACTGATAAATAGAGTTGTTGTTTTTTCTTGTGTTTTTTTTTTTCATAATTTGTATTTCATCAATTTGCTAATATATATGTTCATTGTGTAATATTATATTGGAGAGAAACATATCTAATAGCCAAAAGAATACCAAGTTGTAGATGAGTATGATCTCCAAAATCCTGAAAGGACACAACACAAAAAAGAGGAGGAGAAGGATGAGGAGAAATGGAAGAGAACAGCAATAGTAGCAAAATAAGAAGAAGAAGAAGAAGAAGAAGAAGAGCAACATGAAATAGGAAGAAGACAAAGAGAAAATGAGGACAATAAGATTGAAATAAGAAGCGAAGAAGAAGGAATGGAGGAGGAAGAGGAAGAAGAAGAAGAAATGGAAGGGAAAAACATTAGTAGTAAAAAACGAAGAAAAAGAATAAATGAAGAAGAAGAAAAGCAACTAGAAAAGAGGAAGAGGACAAAGACAAAATGAAGAATAAGATTAAGAATAAAAACAGAAGAAGAAGAAGAAGAAGAAGAAGAAATGGAAGAGAACAGCAATAGTAGAAAAAGACGAAGAAAAAGAAATGAAGAAGAAGAAGATCAACAAGAAAAGAAGAAGAAGACAAAGACAAAATGAAGATAATAAAAATCAGAGCCGAATAAGAAGAAAATAAGGAAGTTGAAATAGAAGAGGAAGAAGAAGAGACGGAAGAGAAATGAGAGAGAACAGCAATAACAGTAAAAGACGAAGATAAAGAAGGAAAAAGAACAGCATCAAGAAAAGAGGAAGAAGACAAAAACAAAATGAAGAGACTCGGATTAAACATAAGAACAAAATAAAAATAAAAACTAAGAGAAGAAATGAAAGCGGTAAAAGAAGAAGCGTACCAGGAGAGGTGGACGAAGAAGAAAAATAAGAAAAGGAAAAAGAGCAAACATGAAAGAGAATAGAAGTAAGAACAAGCACAGTAACCGTGTATTGTCGTGTAATATACATCAGCTCGGAATTAAAAAAATAAATAATCGAAGAGTCGAGTTGGAATTCCAGATCGTTGCATTCACTGAAATGTAAATGAAAGATATGAATCCATCTCTTCTTCTCACAGCTATAGATTGAATAGCAGGAAAAAAAACCCGGATTTTCTGGCCTTGGTTGGCAACTAGGCTACCGCAGAAATAAATAGCAACCTACAGCGGGAAAAGTTTCTGCATGGTCAGTCATGAATCTAAAGAGGCATGAACTCTGAAGCCTTTATGGTGCATGACACATAACTGAGTGAACTGTAGCTGATGAAGAATAAGGGAAGCACGAAAAGAGGAAGAAGAAAAAGAGAAAAGAAAAAGAATATCATTCAGAAGAACAGTAGAAGAGGAGGCGAAGTGGACGAAGAGGAAAATAGAGAAAAGAAAAAGAAGAGAAATGAAAGAGGAATAGGAGTAAGAATAGGAACATTAACTGTAGCGGAAGAAGAAGAAGAAGAGTAACAAGAAAAGAGGAAGACGAAAAAGAGAAGGGAAAAAGAATAAGTTTAAGAGCAGAAGAAGAAGAAGAAGAAGAACACGAAGTACAACAGGAAAAATGGACGAAGAAAAAGGAGAAAAGGAAGAGAATATGATTAAGAAGAAGAAGAAGAAGAAGAAAAATAGAAGAAGAAGAAGAAGAAAAATAGAAGAGGAGGAAGAAGAAGAAGAAAAATAGAAGATGAAGAAAATTAAGAAACTGGAAGAAGATCAAGAAGTACAATAGGAAAAAAATGGACGAAGAAAATGCAGAAAAGGAAGATAAGATTAAGAAGAAGAAGAAGAAGAAGAAGTAGAAGAAGAAGAAGAAGAGAAATAGAAAAGAAGTAGAAGAGGAGAAATAGAAAAGAAGAAGATGAAGAAGAAGAAGAACAACAACAACAGAAAAAGTGGGCGAAGAAGAAAAAAGGGAAAATAAAAAGAATAGAAAGGAAAAGAATAGAAACACTAACCGTAATCGACGAAAAAAAGCAGGAAGAAAAAAAGAAGACGAAAAAGCGAAAAAAAAAACAAAAAAAAAAAACAGAAGTGGCGGCGGCGGCTGCCTTGAAGTTCTGTTAAATCCGCCGAGAAAATGTGTCCTTGTCGCCTGACACCAGTTTCTACTGGCTAATATGTCATGACAAAGGTTTAATATCTTCTCTTGCCCGTTTCAACTTGTCACCATATCTCAGGAAAGAGAGACTATATTACAAGAAGAGCTTATTATCTGTCACACAATATATACATGCGTGCTTGTAATGTATATGCGTATACCTATATTGTCAGTGAGTGATTAACATGTGCTTGTGTCAGTTAATGTACACGCAGGCGCAGACATATACACAGAGAATTTGTTTGAGTTTGAAATAAGAAATTGAGATAATCAATCTCCCCTCCTCACTTCATTCTGGACAGCACCTGTCCTAGTCTGATTAGTAAATAATAATATTGGAAAGAAAATAAAATATTTTACATCTTATAAAAGTTAAGATGATTCTAAGATTCCTTTTTTTTTTCTTTTTTTTTTTTTTGAAATAATTGCGCTATTTTGAATGAATAAAAAATTTGGATCTAAAATGTTAGCACATTACGGGACGCCAAATACAAAACAATTTACGCTTGTTCTTCTATGCACCACGACCCTTAAGGACATGAGCGATCACTGACCTCCACAGTTTCCTATCCTTCGTTGCTCTCACCAACGTTTGTCAATTTACTATCCAACCCTCTCTTATTCTGTCATCTAGTTAATTTAATTAGTTAAATTATTATTTAATTATAAATATTTAATTTAATAGTTATTTATTAAATAGTTAATTTAATTAGTTCAATAGTTATTTAATTATAAATATTTAATTTAAATAGTTATTTATTAAATAGTTAATTTAATTAGTTAAATAGTTATTTAATTATAAATATTTAATTTAATAGTTATTTATTAAATAGTTAATTTAATTAGTTAAATATTTATTTAATTATAAATATTTAATTTAAAATTATTTATTAAATAGTTAATTTAAGTAGTTATTGTTATTTAATTATAAATATTTAATTTAAATAATTATTTATTAAATAGTTAATTTAATTAGTTAAATAGTTATTTAATTATAAATATTTAATTTAAATAGTTATTTATTAAATAGTTAATTTAATTAGTTAAATCGTTATTTAATTATAAATATTTAATTTAAATAGTTATTTATTAAATAGTTAATTAGATTAGTTAAATAGTTATTTAATTATAAATATTTAATTTAATAGTTATTTATTAAATAGTTAATTTAATTAGTTAAATATTTATTTAATTATAAATATTTAATTTAATAGTTATTTATTAAATAGTTAATTTAATTAGTTAAATAGTTATTTAATTATAAATATTTAATTTAAAAATTATTTATTAAATAGTTAATTTAATTAGTTAAATGGTTATTTAATTATAAATATTTAATTTGATAATTATTTATTAAATAGTTAATTTAAGTAGTTAGATTGTTATTTAATTATAAATATTTAATTTAAATAATTATTTATTAAATAGTTAATTTAATTAGTTAAATAGTTATTTAATTATAAATATTTAATTTAAATAGTTATTTATTAAATAGTTAATTTAATTAGTTAAATAGTTATTTAATTATAAATATTTAATTTAATAGTTATTTATTAAATAGTTAATTTAAGTAGTTAGATTGTTATTTAATGATAAATATTTAATTTAAATAATTATTTATTAAACAGTTAATTTAATTAGTTAAATAGTTAAATAAATATTTAATTTAAATATTTTTAAAATTTAAAATTAGTTAAATAGTTATTTATTAAAATAGTTTAAATTTATTTTTAAATAGTTTTAATTTTAATAGTTGTTTTAAAATTTTTTAAACAAATTTGTTAGATAGGTTACTCGCTGTTACTCTCTTTCCATTTTACATTCGATATGTTTTGTGAGGTTTAAATTCTCCAGTCCAAGAAATTTCAACTGTTTCTTTCTGATTTTAAATATAAGCATCCTTTTTGCATTAATTTTCATAAAACTTCCTCATTGGCCACATGATTTATCGATGTTATTCTCAGTATTCTTATAGTGTAACGTGTCGCAGATCTTCTTGTCATCTGTGAGGAAATAGCCAGCATCGACAGACACATAGGACGGCTTATATTAGTCAGATGTTTCTTCCTTTTTTTAAATTTCTGCTGACATCTTTTCGCTTTTATAAGGCCTTAAGAAATCAGAGAATTACAGCTCTTTGAGTATACGAGATAAATCCCGTTATAAAACAAAGATAAAGTTAATCCAAAAACAGAAGAACCGACAAAAGAATAGTATTCAGCTTTTCTTAAATTATAACAAACCCAAACCCACTCCCAAATTACTACATTTGCAATCAAATAAGAAAATGTCCATGTTTGGGGATTAAATATGTAAGTTTAGATTGTCAGCAGATCTCAAAAATTACCTGCAATCTACTTTTAAATATGGCAATGATTGAAATGTTAATTTAACGCCTCCTCCAAAACGAAACTTCTCTTTCTTAAACATCTAAGCGACCTATTTCTGATTTCCGACAGCATGGACGATGCTAACCTCCAAGAAAATGAGTAGCTGCGCTTACTCGAGCTTACTTTCTCCGCTGACATGAAGTGAATCAATTAATTGGTGTGCTGCTAGGAAACGTACTTCACTGTATCATGCTAGACAGTTTTTTCCTCTAGAAACTAACAAATGTATACGTCTACAATTCGACCATGCTTGAAATATTGCTGCAACATGTGGTTTGGTGTTTCTGTTATATATTTCATGATTTTCTTTTTTGATAAAACATAAAGAAAAATCTGCAATGTTAATGCATCTCACCTGGCATCTCGGTTTCGAAAGCTTTCCCACCACCGAAATATAGCTCCATTACCATTTCTATAAATACTTTCATCGTAATATTTCTGATGAACTTTCCTCTATGGTAGTTAGAATTTATGAATTTAAGCAAGGTACCAGTTTGGTCGCAACGTTTCATCAATTCACGCTAAACGTGCCTAAATGTGACCGTAAGTTATATGCTAAGAGTTACTTCTCTCGAACTTCTCGTTCGTGGAACTCTACCCTGGCTTCTTGCTTTCAAGCCAACTCGGATGTTCAAAATTTAAATGCAATTTCAATCGTTATCTATTACGTTCATGATTACTTTTTATTGATCTCGTTGTATAATAATCATTTATTTTTTTTCTTCTTACACACAAAATAACCCTTTGTGTCTTAGTGGCTTTACGTACTTGGATTTAAATGATTAAAAACAATAAGAATATCATAACAATAATAATAAATTCGAAAATCATTATCGTATTTCTTACAGAGGTGAATCTATTTTCTGTATCTTCTTTCAAACTGAATATCTTTTGGCTGAAAGATTGTCAAAATTCTTGAAAAATTGGGAGTCAATGAGCGAGTGACTAGGGGAATATGAGACAATGTCTTGTATCCAAAATTAGTGAGCTTCTCTAGTGTCTGCTTGATAACGGATCCCCATCAGCTAACTAGTGTCAGTTGCATTTCTCTTAACTGGATGTTCATTTCATACAGGTTATTAAATTTCGTCAATGGTGTTTTGGTCAGATTCCAGAAATCTGCAATGAATAACATCAATGGCGAACTACCAGACAGTCGCCATAATCTTCTGTTGGTGCAATTTCGTTTTTTGAAAAATGCTTGGCTTCATCGTTATGATCCATCCTTTGAGACGATCGTTTACGATTGTTTTAAAGCATCCATTTCGTATCATAGATCACTATTGATTCGAGAAATTGGTGATTGAAATATCGCAGATGGAGCATCAAACAAACTTCTCTGAGTTCATCTGTAAGCAATATATCGAGATTCTTCACAATGCCATGTCCTGGGTATAACGTTAAACTACATCCGGCATCGGGTATATGGAGCTCGGCAGCCTGGGAAGGCAGTTCACCTAGGGGGATGGAAAACATTTCAAACTTCCGCCATCCTCAAGCAGGTCAGCCCCCAGCAAGTTGTTGACCTACCACGGTCTCTCTTCTTCATTGGATGCATGAGAAGCAGACTGCAACCTTTGCACAAGACAAGAATTTTCAAATGATATCGTCTCTAAAACTGGGCTGTTGGAACGTCCGGACTATGCTGACTAGCCTCTCGGAAAATTCCCAGGACATCACAGCGACTCCAGAAAAACTACCGTCATCAACGACGAAGAGGCTTCATGTGGACATAGCCACTCTACAGGAGACACGACTGGTTGACTCTGGATCGCTGAGGGAGAAGGAATTCTTCTGGCAGGGGAAGAGATCCGACGAACCACGTCTACATGGAGTGGGCATCGTAGTGAAGATCTGCCTGCTGAAATAGGGCAGAACCCTGCAGCAATGGCTCCGAGAGACTCCTCACTCTCCACCTCAACACCACCTCAGGCTCTGTCACTTTGGTCAGCGTATACACCCCGACATTCTCCGCCATACCACACCAGTCACCATCAGCAGTATCGCCAGCAAGAAACAACTTAATCTCCTGGGCGACGTCAACGCCAGAGTGAGTGCTGATCATGACTCTTGGCCTTCGTGCCTTGGACAGTTTGGAGTGGGCAAGATGAACGACAATGGCCAGAGACAGCTCAAGCTATGCACTTACCACAACTTGTGAGTAGCCAATTCCTTCTTCAGGACCAAGCATCTGCTTAAGGTCTCCGGGAGACATCCACGCTCAAAGCACTGGGACCAGCTGGATCCCATTCTGGTCAGACGAGACGCCATTAAGAACATCTTTCACACACGTTCTTACTCTAACGCGGACTGTGACACAGACCACTCCTTGGTGTGCTGCAAGATCAAACCACAACCCTAGAAGTTCCACTGCGGCAAGATGTCTGCTAGATGAGCCAGCCAGTGCAACACTTTTCCAAGAGGTTTGAGACCGAGTGGGCAACGTCACACAACGGAGACTCTTCTACAGAGAAGTGGGGGACCTTGAGGGACACCATGCACCGCACTGCCTTGGACGCCTTTGAGAGAAAGAACTCAAAGTCATATGACTGGTTTGAGGCACCGCCCCCCCCGCCCCCGGAGATGACTTCTGTCATTGTGGCCAAGCGCGCCGCTCTTGCAAGAATACAAGCGGTCACCCAGCATGAGAAACCTGGACAGAGCTTAGCGGAACCATCCAGACATCAGCGATGACAGGGAACATCAGAGGGATGTACGATGGCATCAAGACAGCAATGTGATCAGTGCAGAACAAGACAGCACTCCTCAAATCAACCACCGGGGAAGTCATCGCAGACAAGGTACAACAGATAGAGAGTTGGATGGGACATTATACCGGGTTCTACTTCAGGCAGAATGCTGTGACAACCGTAGCTCTTGATTCCATTAAGTGCTTGCCGGTCGTGGAGGACCATGACACCGAACCAACCATAGAGGGGATTGGTAAGGCCATTGACAGCTTGGCCTCAGGGAAGGCCCCTGGTGGTGATGGGATCCCCTATGACCTGATCGGGAACTGCAAGACTGCCCTGCTGCTCCCATTGCACGAGGATGCTCATATCCATTATCTGAAATATTTCTTTGAACATTTTGTACGACTAGTGATTTGAGATGTTGATTGTCAATTGTAGATAGATTTCCTCTACCAGTCTGATGTTCACGACTCGTGTCTCTATTGCGGAAGTTCCGAAAACAGTAACGTGGTGTTCGATCACAAGTAGATGCATCAAGTATCGGTCTTTTAATGTTTGCTGCTGCTTTAGAAGCCTTATGTCAGAAAGAAGGTAAACATTTTTCTTTTTCATATGCAAAGAAGGTATATTACTTTATTCAGATTGATTTTTTTCACACAATTAATTGTAAATTTTCTGAAAAAATTAAAATAAACGTGTGCGCATACTGAATCATTCTTGAGCACCAACCAACTGTGAAATCCACGTAGGAAGAGAGTGGCTGCTTTTCCAGAAATAGTAAGAATAAAACCACGGTTCCAAATTTACGGAATGAATCATTCAATTCTTAAGAATGTCAGCAATATTGGATATTAGCCTCTCAGCAAACCGTATAATGGAAATAATTCTCACTGTTGATATGAGCTAATGTGTAACAGTTACCAGCTAGATTAAAAAATCGTCACTGCATTCTAACCCAGATATTTTCTTTTAAATATTTCATTACAAGACAATAAAGCCACTAAGACGCAAGGAAGTTAGAGTGAAATAAATTGAGAAAATATAAGGACAGTGAAGTTGACGATTGCATTTAATTTTTCTGAAAGTTATTAATATAACATTAACACAGACTGCACTTTAAAAATAAGGAAATGAGTAATATATTTTTGTGCAACTGTTATATTACAGTATTAGAACACACTTAAGTTGTTTATTCCAAAATCGGAGATTATTTTTCGAACAACCTAATATTTGAAAGAGAAAGAAAACGGAGTATGAATTCTTAATTACTAGACTGGCTGACCAAATCAGATAAATATTGAAAAAGAAACGAATTTTCTAGTTTTTACTGCCCTTACTAAATGGCAGCTCTAACGTCGGATGAAAAATCAAAGTTTGGATTCAGCACTCCGAAAAACAAATCAGCCTACGAAGTTTCGCAAGAAAAAATGTCCCTAGGAGAGAAGATTTCTTCTCTTCGAAAACTCCTTGAAATTTCAGAAGTTGGAGTTTGACAAAAAAATGAAAAAAAAGAAGTGATGTGATATATGATTTTATTTTTTAACAATTTCACACCGTTGATACGACTTGAATGGGCCAAGAGGAAAAAGTAACTCAAACTATATCAAACTAAAATAATAAAAAAAAAATGAATAACCTCTCACCTAAATATCGTACACCGAAATGCGACATTTTTCTTTTTAAATATATGAATCGTATTTTATTTCTTCTGCCATCTTACTAATCTGATAATATATAATTTATTTTAATATGTTAAGGGCGAAGAATTCTGTAGGCTTTAAACTGTGTGAACCTCACTACACACGAATACTATGCTAATATGAAACCATCCTTTTCAATGAAAAAGAAAAATTAACCAGAAAACATGGAACATAATTAAGACATATGAATATCAAGTTATTTGCCTAGTGAATAAAAGAGATCGAATAGCTATTATATATTCGTTGGCTAATCTACTGAGTAGTGTTGTCATGATAGACTAAGAGTCAGCTCGATTGCTCAACTAATGATCCCAGGTAGCAAGAAATAAGATATTATTTATTACGAGTGGGAAAAGTTTTTCGACGTAACCCCCACTTAAAAATGAAAAGGGTACACAGTAAAGAATCATATTATCAGAATTAAAAAAAAAAAAGAACACTAGATAGTTTTTCACGCAACTAATCTTAAGTTTTCTAAAAAAATTAAAATAAATGTGTGTGCATATTGAACCCTTCTTGCGCACCAACCAACTGTGAAATCCACGTGGGAAGAGAGTGCCTGCTTTTCCAGAAATAGTCGTAAGAATAAAAATACGGTTCCAAATTTACGGAATGGATCATTCAATTCTTAAGAAAGTCAACAATGCTGGCTACTAGGCTCCCAGCAAACCGTGTAATGTAAATGGAGGAAAGTTGGCTCTCTGTGCCGCACCAGGAAATTTTTTTCCCCGGAATCTTTACTTCAAATATACAGATCAGCCATTCGCCCTTGCATGGAGTATTGCTGCCATATATGGTCTGGGACACCTTCTGTTTACCTCGGAGTTCTTGACAAGATCGAGAGGTGGATATATAATATAATTGGCCCTGATCTGGCATCTCGTCTACAGTTGCTCTCTCACAGATGCGCCGTCGCCTCTCTCTGTCTTTTTTACAAATACTTTCATGGTAATTGCTCCGAGGATCTGCTTTGACTGGGTCCCAGACGTCATGAATTCAAGCGCCCTACGAGGATGGCATCCCGCTCTCACCCTTTCACTGTAGAAACTTTTAAATGTAGCCGTCTCTTCTACTCCAATAGCTTCATACCTCTCACCTCTCGCCTGTGGAACACCCTTCCCTGTTACTGCTTCCCTGAGAGCTATAATCTCCAACTATTCAAATGTAATGTCAATCGACATCTCCAGTTACTTTGATCTACCCACTATCCTTCTCCTCATCCTTTCCTCTATCACTCCTATCTGCTCTCGCTCCAAATCTTCTGCAACCTCCTGCATCCTAGTGGCTTCACGCCTTGCTCGGGGCGTAATGGTTAAAAAAATGAGCTAATGTGCAACAGTTATCAACTAAATGAAAAAATCGTCACTGCATTCGAACTCAGATATATTTTTTTTAAATATTTCTTTACAATACAATAAAGCCACTAAGATGCAAGGGAATTAGAGAGAGTGAAATAAATTGAGAAAATATAAGGACATTGAAGATGGCGATTGCATTTAATTTTTCGAGATAGCAGATGACAGGAAAGCAAGATGTCGGGCATTAGTTCCACGGGCGAGAAATGCGAGCGAAGAAACAGTTATCATAGAAATTGGGCTTTTTATTTATCAGTTTTAGCAGTTAAATCACAGTAGCCAGTAAAGTACCCCTCTTAGATTCGGAAAGCGTAGATACCAAAGAGGAAAGGTAATCAGAATAATTAACATGAAATAAAGGGTGTGACGAATAAATTGTCGTCTAAAAAACGCAAAATATGGAAATAGCAGGGACATCTCATTTTAACAGATATATTTACTAAAACTACCCACAAATATCTTGAAATACTAAAGAGTAAATTTATTCAATAAAATTACCATTAGTTTAAACCATGGCCTCTAGATGATTTCGGAACCTCCTGCAACTCTTCTGGACGGTCTCCATATTTAAGCTGTTGAATGTTGCCATAATCCTCGGTGTTAAAAATAGTTTTGCTGGTCTCTCTTTCAACTGTGGCTCACACATAATAACCAATGGGTTTGAAGTCTACCCTGATTTAAGTGCTGATGTGGTCTCAGAAATTGTCTGACAGCCATGACTCGATTCTCCTGTTTGTATGGTATGGTGCTGAGTTATGTTGTCAGTAGCCACCGTCTTGATCCAGGGCAACACTACCTTCTCAAGGCACTTGATATAGGTCTTGATGTTGAGTTCGAGGACTTCACAAATAAATTCGGGAGTTATTTTCTTATCAGAACGATCACCATTAGACACATCCAACTTTTTTCGAATACTCTGCACTGTCCTCAGGTTTAGACCCAAATGTGTTCGTATTGGAGCTTCCGGTGCGAATGCCAAGAAGTACAGCATGTTGTTTCCAAATTTCTGACGAAGTGTATTGCGTCATGTTACTCTTTTTCTTTATAGAAGGTGCGCAATTGACCCCACTATACTGTGCAGTCGACAAAAAAAAAACGCGCATGCGCGGAATTAAAAATATAAAATGACAATAATTTACCCATAGCACCTTGTATAGAGAGGCAGAACCACAGAGAAGCTACGCTATGGTAAAAATGACTGGACACCGAGTAGAACGGATGACATTGCAGATTCTTTTATGGATTCTAGCAGAAGTACCAGACCAGATGTTGCAGAAATCTTATAATGGTGTTTACAGATTTATGGCTTCACTTGAGATCAACTACCAATTGAGATTCATAGATGTGAGTAAATGCCTCTGTCATCGGCGTTGACATAGAGTCGAGAACCGATAACATCTGGAAGGTCGTCGATGAATATTAGCAACAAAACAGGTCTTGAAGAATCGCCGTTTAAGTCTTCTAGGATTGATATATTTGCCCGGTAATGTATGCTGCTTTCTTGAATTTAATCCCAGTCTAGAAAATAGTGTGATTCTTATTACTCAAGCCGTAATAGAATTCTTCACTTCGCCTGTAAATGAACCTGACTTTGAGCAGCCATTTTCATTATTTCTATATTCTACGGGATTATATATTACCAATGGATTTTCATTCCACTTCGTGCTATGATTAAGCAAAATTTAGCGAGGTGCATGCGAATAGGGGTTGCGCTGCTTCAACCCTCCCTGAGGTTGCATTATGCACATTTCCTTTGGATTTGTTCCAGCAGCTCTTTTTATAAATTCTGTATACCCCGGAGTTACAGAGTTACGTCTTTGAGATTTTTCATTCTCTTTCCCACTTTCGAAGATGGAAACGTGGATAGCACTTACCCACTGACAGACGGGAAAACTGTAATATCCTGAATATACGTTATAATTTACACAATATCAAAACTGTATGTTAAAAAAAAGTTGGATCACAATATATACTCATATATGGACACGATCCAAAAGAAGCGGTCTATTAGGGCCTTATATCAATTTAATGTATAGCCTATGTGGCCTTCAGCACAGGTATGTACTTTCGGATATATGAAATAAAAAATCTTTAAAAAAAGGACAGTTGATCCACTGTATTGTGCTAGAAAATTCATTCTCGCCAGATTCTGTCTTACATATTTATAAGTCTACCAGACGTCCATGCAATGAATATGGCTGTTAAATCTGGTCTGGTGCTTCTGCTATGTATTTAGAGATTCGTGGTAAAATAAAAGTATCTGCAATCTTATTTGTTCTGACCGGGCATCTCGTCTTCAGTTCTCTTAAATGCCATGCGTGATACACACTTAGGCGACCTTGTATCGAAAGATACATGACTAACGAGGTAGAATATTTTTCCCGCAATAGGTTGCCACTTCTTTCTGCTGTAGACCAGTTGCCATCCAAGGCTATAGAACCTAGTCTGTTTTGCTACTTACCCATAGATAGGGGAAGAAGAAGAGGATTCTTACTTTTTCCATTGGTATTAGCACGTAAGTGAATGTATTGGATTCAAGTGGAACTCGATTCCTCAGTCTGATCTGCTATCGATTACTCACTATGGTTGCTGTCTTCAGTTACTTTCCCATGACATAGTTTCGCTCTACCTTTTCTATAAATACTCTCATTGTAATTATTCTGATTAACTTTGCTCTATGGTAGCTAGACTTTACGAATTTAAACGCAGTACTTGTTTGGCGGCAAGATTTCGTCAAGTTCTATACTAACAGCCCCCTCTTACCCACTTCTCGCATGTGGAACTCTTTTCCAGTTTCATAACCTTCCCATGCAACTTTGATCATCAAAAATTTAAATTCAGTATCAATCACTATCTTCTGTTTTCTTAATTCCTTTCTTTTCTTTCTCTCTACTTAATAAAGTTTTATTTTCTCATATTCTCTCACACTCAGTAACACTTTTGCGTTTTAGTGACTTTATTGCCTTACTTGTTGTAAAATTATTAAAATAAAATCTTATAGCTGGTGAATGATATCTCGTGATATATTATTCCATTCCAGTCGAAATATCCGCGCAATAGAGCCATGCCTGCTCTACGGTGAATCGGTCTAGAGATGCTACCGGTCAGAGGTTTTGTCGAAAATCATCCAGTGCATGGTAAGTAGGTAAGTGTATGGGCGGGCTTAATTCTACTGCAAGTGCACAGGCTACATATACACCAGTGAGTGTTGTAAATTATGGCACACCGACCCTACGATGTTTGGGGTTAGTACTGTAGCACGCTGATGATGGCGAATGCCCTCTACATGTGGCTATCAACTGCTTTCATCGACTTCATTAGGCTAATACTTAATTTTGAAACTCAACTAGAAAGGTGTTTTGCCTTGCCATAAACAAAAGCATCGTATGGTTTATAAAACTGTAACGAGTGAAAAGGGTCGTGAATCCGATTTGCTAGGTATAAGATCAGCCTCAAACCATTCCCCCTTTTCTGCCTTGTGTCATAATTGTATTAATTTACAGTAAATCTCAACAAAAGCATTGCGGGCATAAATGCTAAAGGTTAGTCTGGAATTTTTAGAAAGTTGGTTGTTACGTTACCGCAACGGTATAGAGTAATTGTTTTTGTTTTTTTTTAATCATTTCACCATAAGAAAGATGATAATGCCACTAAGACGCAAGGGGATAACTGGGAGTGAAAGAGTATAACACGACTTTAGGAAAAGGAACCGGAAACCCAATCCTAAACAGGAAACAAGGAACAAATCACTACTCCTGTATCTAAAGACGTGGATAAGAGTGCGGGATTATTTTTTATTTTTATCCAAGCATAAATCATATCTAAATTAGCAACAAAACATTTGCAAATTGTGCAATACTGAATCAATAGTGAGAAAAAAAAATAGACGCCCAAAAACTGTTTTTCCTAAATGCTTCATAAAAAGAGCAATCAAAATACGTTTTTGATACAGAATCTAAATTGCAACGGGGAAAATTGTTTGTGAAGATTGCGAAATTGAATAAAGCAAATTATTATTGACAATGCAATTCACCTAATAACATCAGCTTCAATAGAATCGTGTTAGTCAACAAAGGCTGCAAAATGTAAATAAAATGTTTGTTCGTAATGATATAGACTCGACTAAAGAAAAATCAAACTGATCTTCTCAATTGATTCTATTCGGTGCTGCAGATAAATAACACTTTATGAACCGTGAACACCTTCTGATGTAATATACTCAGCTTGTCTTGTGATAATGAATATGACAATATTACGACGCATATTAATACAACTAAAACTGCTGCTACTAAAGTTCAAAGTTTAGAAGAAAAGCAATAAATTAACAATTTGGAAGATTTTTTAAAAAGAATTATGTCTATTCAGGAACTATTCGATCATGGAATTCCACAGATTCCATTTCTTTATTATCTGTGAATTTATCTTTAATATATCATATATGTGAATTATCATATATATATATATATATATATATATATATATATATATATATATATATATATATATATATATATATATAAAAAGTGAACTTAGAGGCGACAGTCTGTTTCATGCTATATGCAATCGTCAGGCCACAAATAGAAATAAAAAATAAATAAATACTATGTTGCTTAAAACCGAAAATATACAAGTAAAATAAATTGACCTAAATTCATCCAAGTAAATAAACAGACAAACCAATCCCAAAATTAAAAACTCTTCCCGCCAAAATAGGAGTTAGAATGAACTACAACAACCAACCCCAAAATTGAACAAATAGCTTTAATTAAATTCTCAAACCAAAACAAAACAAAACTGTTAAATAAGTGATATAAACAAATTTTTACTACGTTAATAAATAAATAAATAAAATAAGAAACAAAAATAAAAACGAGCAATATAATTTGACCCAAATAAATAAAAAAACGACTTCCGGTAAATTAACCGCCATAATAGAATACCCACAATGCACCACTAACCCGCATATATATAAATAGCCGAGAAAAATAACAGCATATGTGGCCTGACGATTGCATATAGCATGAAACAGACTGTCGCCTCTAAGTGTTGACTTCTTTGTTCACTTTTATATTTACACACGCTCTATCTCTGATATTGAGCACTTTATTCCATAAATATAGCACACCTTAAGACTATATTTCTTTATATATATATATATATATATATATATATATATATATATATATATATATATGTGAATGTGTGTGTGTGTATTATCATAACTTCCTGGGAAATAGTCTTTTGTGATTGTTTTTTTTCCATTGTATTCAAATTCAATGTTGTCTTTCACAGTGAGCTAATTTCGAGGATATGTATTTGGAAAAAAATCATCATTTCCAACCAACTATTAACGCAATATTCACTCACAAAAACAGAAGAATTACTTTTACAATCCAAGATATGCTTCGGCTTTAAATAAAGCACAAAGGGTTGATAACCCATAAAAGAACAAATCAGTAAATCCGGCTTGTAAACGGTATCTAGAAACTGCACCACGCAGTCACATGTGACACAAGGCTGAATTTAATGTGGGGTTCCCGAGCCCGTAGGCTCGGCCAAAATATCCCCGTAGGCCCCGCATAAATGGGTTCAGGTCTGTCTACGTCCCCGGGCGAGACTCTTGCCTTCGGCGTAACCTCGTCCGGATTCCTCTCTGCCCGAAGGCAGAGAGTTCGACCAGCACAGAAAAGATTCCAGCGTTATTTGTCGACTGGCTGCCATGCAAGACGGGCAAGGTTAGTCTCCCGTGCTGTTAAACTATACAAGGAGGGATGGATTCATGCCTTTGCCAAGTTTGCTATTGCGAATTGAACGCTACATACTTGGTCAGGATTTTAATTCAGCTCATAGTCTTACGGCCACATCACGTTGAAAACATCAGATTTCGTACCATCACTGAAGTTAAACAACGTGCCCGGTCAATATCTAGATGGGTGAAAATACCGCTCTTTCGATGTGCGCGTGGTAATGGCTGGGAATTATTAATCAGAGACCCGAGTTCCAATTCCTTGGGAAAGACATGTATCCACCTATTCTCTGCCAGCAGCTATCGCTTAATTAATAAGATTTGTATCGCCAAATTATTATTATCTTCAAAACATTTCTTACAATCTGAAAAATAATTTCTGGCTTTAAAAGCCGTAGAAGATGAATCAATCACTTAATTCAAATCATCGATTTTATCGATCTGTTATACTGCCCACATATCTTTTTATTAATTATCCGAAATTCTTGTATTAATCCTTATTTTAAGTAATTAAACACGTTCTATCATCCGCCACTTTAATGATACTTACTGATGGAAGATTCCATAGCCGAATAATTTAAGATATGGTCATTGGTAAGATATTTCAAAACTTCAAATTAATTTGATTCTGCAATATATAATTTAAGAAACGTAGATTATATATCCGTTAAAGTGATCATAATACACCTCAATATATCGCCTTATCCAGAAGAATTATTCTGTCCTTCGTCAGATGCCATAAGAAGTTAAAACTCATTTAACTACATATAAAAAGATTGGCTTTCATATTATTGTTCTTGCTTCTTTTTATGTGCCATGTCCTTTCAAGACGTAGGCGATCATGGCTCTCCACCTCCTTCTATCCCTTGTATCTCTCAGCAAGTTCCTTCTTTCTCTTTCATCCTCCGACCACGTTCTGTCTGTTGTAGTTGTCATAACAGCTTGCATTTTCAAATGACAATAATCCTAATTTTCACTATTTACATTATTCGGACTATTGTCCTCATCTTTGTCGCCATATTTATTACAACGTTTCGGCCGTTGTACGCTCCAGCTTTCTTCAGGTGGTTGGAATGTCGAACTGAAAGCCTTTATTTCGCTCACTGGCGTAGACTGTCCTAGTTCCACGTGCCATGTTTAATGGATGTCAGTTATCAGTTATCTCCTGATAATTCCCCTATCCAATTTCTCCACTGCCTTAACTGGGTATTGAACTCAAGAACACATGGTACAGTGGATAAAGGTATTGGTTAGATCCAGTGAGAGGACCCAAAGAGTGTGAGTTCAATACCCTGTTCATTGGTTCATCGCCCACCCTATTTTCCTGATCATGAATGAAAATAAAATGGCAGGGACCTTCAAAGTGATTATGTCGTCCTATCTGCTGTTGATGGCTTTTTTGACCAACCGAATGGAAGCTTTTTCACAAATCGGATACAAGCACTACAACACCGATGGAATAAGTGTATGGAGCACAAGGGGGTTGTATGTTGAAAAATAAACCTCATTGTGTTATATTCGATTATATTAGCTTAGTCTATGAACGTTTCAGTCAACCATCGTACAAGACGTAAGTTTCCTCTTCATAAGTGAATAGATTGTCCAGTACACGTTTCCATTATAAGAGGATTGATATTATACAGCAGTTCACTTCTCTTTTCTTTGTTTCCATCGACAGGTTGTAATAGATAAATAGGAATAAAACTCTCTCTGTGTTCTGGTTTCTGATATTAACAAATTACAGAATCCAGCTGGGACGCAAGTAAATTGTTCAGTTTAAGCGTGAATCATGAAGCGTGCGAAAAAAAAAGACGGCTGTAAAGATTTCTTGTTCTCCACGGTTGAGTAGAACCATTTGAGAATGACAACAATAAAAGCTAGACATTACGTGAGATTAATCAACATTATACGACACGGGCAATCGCCAACATATTCACGTTATTCAAATGAAACGTTTGCTTCAATTTAGGCTCGTCTCTTCGATTCATGGCTTCCACGTGAACGGGAAGAAGATCTACTGGACCGTATTTAAATGTTTCTCTACCATGTCTTTCAAGAAACAGGAATCAAGGGAGAATTTTTGAAAAAAGTAACTGTGATCTGGAACTGGAATGAAAGCCGAGATGGCAGTGATAGATGTTCAATTAGTAAATACTAAACATGAGTGAATGGAGGAGTTACAATACATTTCAGCATAGGAGAGAAGGAAATTGAACATGGAATAGGCTGCGCCTGTTGTAGTTTGGTCTAACACGGTAAATAGCCCGAAAAATCAAAGCATTGACCTGAAAACTGATCTTAAATACCTTCACGAGATCGAGACTGGCGCCAAAAGTGTCCAGAAATATCAAAATGGTCAGTTGTTTGTAACCGTTTTCTAAAAATAAATGTTTAAAATTTCTTTGAGTGAGTGAAGCTTGAGGGTCTTCGAAAAAAGATTTTACTTCTTTGAAATTTATGGACTGGTGTTTACAAAATAGTAAAGAACTGTAGCAGATAACAAAAACCACATGACATCTTTTAATTTTTTTTTTTATTTTTCTCTGTCCAATAATGTCACCCTAAGCAAAGCGGTAGCTTACGGTCAAATCACGCTGAAAACACCGGTTCTCGTTCGATCACCGAAGTTAAGCATCGTAGAGCCAGGTCAGTACTTAGATGGGGGACCGCTTGGGAACACCTGGTACTGTAAGCCCCCAAAGTCCAACCCTTACCTCGCAGTCGGTGGGGGAGTGTAAACGGTAGTGTCAGAGCTATGCCGTCCGGAACTTCGTTCCTGGTAGGGCCACCCAAGGCGGACAGGTCTGACACACACGCCGGCTAACAAGGGCACTGGTGAAAATCCAAGGAGCGTCTGCATCGGCAACCGGCGGCTTCTGGTCGTTCCTGTCTCTGCGTCTGTGGGAACCCCGCGGCATACAAGAACGTTATCCGAGTAGGCCTGGGTACCCTACTTCTGTAATTTATCCCAAGAATCTTCTTCTCATAACAGGAAGAAGCCGGCTCAATCCGCCCAGGGTGAATGCCGCATCAGTACAGTAGTAGTAGTAGTAGTAAGCAAAGCGGTAATGCCACGAGAACGCAGTGGTTGACAGGGAGTGAAAGCGCGAGAAAAGACTGAGAATAGAGAGGATTGAGAAAATGGACGGAATTCGAGAAGATAGAATATGAAGATTGACGTTGCATTTTAATTTTTGAAGACTCTAACTATGAGGAAAGCAAGTAAACGGAAGTCGATTCCACAGGTGGAAAGTGCAAGAAAAGAAACTGTTGAAATGGAAGTAGCGGGTGCATTTATTTCAACAACAAAACGGCGGAATTTAGATGCTTAAATTCTTGCAGTCGAGGACCCAGGGGAAAATGCTAGACAGAGCAGTTGCCATAAAAATATTTATAAAACAGACAGATGGAAGTAGCATGCTTAAATTCTTGAAATCGAGGCCCCAGGTAAAAATACTCTACAGAGCAGTTGCCATAAATATATTTATAAAAAAGACAGAGGGAAGCCTCGTCAAAATGTTGCCTCATTTTCCTTATCGTCTATACACCTGAAGATATCTGTCGATATTTCTGAGATGAAATATTATGTACACTATTTCCAATATTCGGACTATTTTTCTCATCTTTATCGCCATATTTATTACAACGTTTCGGCCTTTCAGTATCCGTCTATATTTCTGAGATGAGCTAATATGTACACTGTTTACATTATTCAGACTATTTCCCTCATCTTTGTCGCCATATTTATTACAACGTTTCCTCAAGGACACATGGTACAGTGGAAAAAGGCGTTGGTTAGATCCAGTGACAGGACACAAAGAGTGTGAGTTCAATACCTGGTTAAGGCGGTGGAGAACTTGGAGAGGGGAATTAGCAGGAGATAACTGACATCCATTAGATATAGCACGTGGAACTAGAACAGTCTACCCCAGTGAGTGTAATAAAGGGTTCAATTCGACATTTCAACCACCTGGTGAAGGCCGGAGCGTACAACGGCCGAAACGTTGTAATAAATATGGCGACAAAGATGAAGACAATAGTCCGAGTAATGTAAATAGTGTACACCTGAAGACATTACAGAATGAAATCTCATTTAAAATACACACGAAAGCAACATAAACATTGAGTTCAGCAGTCTAAACTACATTCACACTTCGAACTATAAACATGGGTGTCTATTTTGTTTTATGACAGCTTTTCGCCATATTTTTTATGACAGCTTTGCGCCATATTTTTTATCACATTTTTTCGCCATATTTTTCATGACAGCTTTTCGTCCATCAGCAAATTAATAAATAAATAAACGTCTGTATGTTGCACTTCTTCTAGAGAAATTAAAGAGCACACAATTACATCGAAATATTTAAAAAATGGAAAACATATAGGCAATGCACAAGCTCACCCTGACGAAGAACGTACAATTCGAAAAGTTATGTTTATTTCAACATTTTAGATCAGACAATGTTAGGAGTGGTTTTTATCAAAACAACAAAGATGAAGAGACTAGTCAGTATAATCGATGAAGTAATTCGATTGATACGTTATCTATTGCTTATCATCTGTTGGAGGGTTATAACGCCAGAATATATTTGTAGATTGTAATAATTATTTTTGAAATAATAATAGTTCAGTGATATGAGTATTTCTAATTTACCCATAGCTGCTGGGGTAAGAGTTAAATTCATAGCTCTTTCTCTAGGGTATTTGCAGGTAAGTGAATATATCGAACTGTGCAGGAATTGGAACTCGGCTCTCCGATCAATATATCGGATCAAACTAAGGAACATAAGTGTAATCCATATTTATTCTTAACTGCAACGTAAGCTTATCCGTTAGAATGATAAATTTGTCACTATATCTGGTTCCTCCGAAAACGAGGATGAAAAAATATTTCTGTAATACAAAATATCAAAAACAAAGTGGATAGGTGCGTTCTGCCGGAAACTAAAAGACTTGATGTGTACAGTTGATGTTAAGAAAGAGTGTTGACGGAGATGTGGTTGCATTGATGTGGACAGAAAATTCCACTAAGGTGCGATAGGTAAAGGAAGGGAGTGCGGCGTATCATAAGCGTTTGCTTTTGTGTCTGCATCTGTGCAATTGAGGTCCTGTGAAATCGGAACTCTTTCTTGGAAAAAGAAAAAAAATACTCAGTGGGATTCGCAGTTCGCTTTTGAGCGCTGAAAACTTCCAAAAAGATTTAGAAGAGGTTTACAAGTAAAAGGAATTTTGGGTTACAATAAATAAAGTCGAAAGTTAAATGTCTGGAGCAATGTCTCTCTTCATGCGGCGTAAACATGGCGACATATACGTTAGCACAGACACATTCCCTACACCCATTATATATATATATATATATATATATATATATATATATATATATATATATATATATATATACAGTAATTAAAATATAAAACAAACACTTATTAATAAAGACTATAAATGAACAAAAAAATACTTTCTTAGACGTCTTCAAATAAATAGAACATAATACTGCTTCAAATAATTCCAAACATATTAATCTCTTTTAACGTACTCAAATACATGCTTATTAAAAGCAAGATGAAAATATACTAAAGGAATTAGTTAATACTAATATATCCACAACAGACGCTAGAAAAAAAAATTAGGTCAATAATATACTACACTATATCTAGTATATCCAACTTAACTATTTGCAATGATTCTTACCGCATCCCTGTTAGCGATTTGCAAAAACTAACATAGTTTATAAATTCAAGTGCGCTTTGGGAGATTGTATCTCCAGTGGTTTAAATAATATTTATGTTGGTCACTCCACAAACTCGCTTACACGATTCTACATTAACATAACTCTAACATTTTTAGGCATTTAAAACAACATGCCTGCCCGCGTACTCAATTCCGGAAAATCCTTGTTGAAAACACAACTTGAAAACAATAACATGAAAACAATAAACAAAAATTAAAAATTCTTGAAGCTATATACATAAAACAGTTGAACAAAATAAACTATGAAATATCCTTAAATGTCTATAATTAGTAACAGAAGCCATTGGTTTATACCATCGGCTTCCCATACTTAATAGTTCTCGCTTGTGTGACGTCACGAGCTGTGACGAGATTTTCGCTACCGCGTCTCGGATATACAAATTTGTGGTTTCATGCAGCAAGAGCGGACTATCATTGTTGTTTGGTCCGTTATTGTTTGATTTATTGAAATTGTCGTCTTTCATAATAGCTTATGTAAGCTGAAAGCTTAGATTGGATTTAAACATGTATTAATATTATGTTTTACTTTCGTCTTTCAACGATAATTTGATTAAGCTTATTAGACAATATGAAAGGAACTTACATAAAATAAATATACAAAACTTGTCTATATTATTTAATGAAACAAGCATCAATATATATATATATATATATATATATATATATATATATATATATATATTTAAATATGCGTGTATGTGTATTTAAAGTGAGTGAAAGTGAAAGGGAAGAGTGAAATAGAGAGAAAATGTGTGCAGATCGTTAGTATGTAGGTTACTTTTCAATTCCTGTACACGGCTACATTAATTTTAGGAATTAAATAGACTTACGTATCAGCAATTTACACATTTGCTAAAGGACAAATAATTCATGAAAATGGCTGACAGATTAGCCGAAAGCTCTTGAAATTAATAACCGTTTGAACAATTTTTACGTGTACCATATCCCAAATGAAATTTTTTGAAGGCAAAAGATAAGTGAAATAAAAATAAAAAATAACGGAAGTATAGTGTTAGTCATTTCGAGCGGGAAAATTTAACTGCTGCCTAAAGACGCAATCATGTATGTTAAGTTTTTGTAACATTTTACTTGTGAGCGAACAAGAGATTTCTTTTTCCGATTTAGTTGATGTAAAGAACATATTAAAATAATTATTCGTTCTGGTCGCATTCCTCTCAGCCATTTCGTAGAAGATTGCTTTTTGCAAAGAAAAACAGACGAATTCTTAAGCTTGTAGTGAAGCTTTATTCAATCCAATTTGACTGCAGCACATAAGTGCGGTCAGGCGATTTATTTTTTTGTTTTTTGGGGTTTTTTTTTCATAATCGAGTAGTTCAAAAGGGAGACAACTATGGTTGACTTCCCCGGCAGTTTTGCAATTGTCAACTGTGTGTAAGTGCAATGGTAAACGATGTGTAAATTATTGAAACTTCGACATAATTTTCCCAAATACGAACGACTCCTGCCTATATATATATATATATATATATATATATATATATATGTGTGTGTGTGTGTGTGTGTGTGTGTGTGTGTGTGTGTGTATGTGTGTGTATTGTCATGCACAGAGAGACTGTTTCGCTGTATCACAGCTCATCAATGTGGCTAGACGTCCGGTAACCTCTAACCGGCTGAATTGGCTTCAATCGGAGAATCTACCACTAAGCTGTATTCGCACGGCTGGTGTGAAGGTAAATGTAATCCTATTTAATTTTTAGATAAACATGCCAGTGACTGAGAGAACTCGATTCGTTTTATCGATGAATATTGCAACAGTAGCAATAATAATCCCTGTTCACCAATTCACACATCTTCCCCAGAGAGTTCAACCGAAATAATTTTTCATGAGCATATGTATGGTCATCCACGGAGAGACTGTTTCATATATATATATATATATATATATATATATAAAGATATGATGTAAAGATATCTGTATTCTTATCTTGTAATGAACCCTTTTTCAATATTGTGTCTGCGTATTTGCTAGTATGTATATCCTCTGCATACATACATACATTCATATTATAAACATATATTTGTATAAACACATATATATATATATATATATATATACACATATATATATATATATATATATATATATATATACCCCCAGACACACCTATATACATACACGCTCGCACACACACACACACAAACATATATAGTCGACTCTCCCGTCGAGTTCGACGTATGACGGTCAAGCAGATCAGCAGAAACCGACAACGGCACATGAGATTTGATTATAGTGGTGAAGGTTTCGTGCAAGACCAGCCACACTTTTTGAAGAGCCGAATTCAAAGACCTGGTGCACTAAGTGCGACAAGGTCCCCAAACGACCCTCCGCAGGTTTTGAATTCAGAGTTGTCCTTCTCCTAGACCAGTTGCCATCCAAGGCTATAGAACCCAGTCTGTCCTGCTATTTACCCATAGATGGAGGGAGAAGAAGAGGATTCACAACTTTCCCAAGGGTATTAGCAGGTAAGTGAATGTAATGGATCGACTGGAATTCGAACTCGGCTCCTCAATCCAAGCCGCTATCCATTACTCCACCGTGCCTCCATATATATATATATATATATATATATATATATATATATATATATATATATAATATAAATATATAAAATGAAACAAAAAAAAAAAAAAAAAAAAGAAACGATCCAAACTCACAATAAAATACAGTATTCCACACAAAAGCAACTGCGTGCGACATCAGCAAAAACAGAGAAAAGCACACAACATAGGTAAGACCCCTAATACATACTATCACTCACAAACAGACCCACAAGGTAAGCACCCTAATACATACTATCATACGCAAACATATCGACGACGTAAGAAACTTAAAACATGCTACCACACACAAACACACCCACACGACAAATACAATTGCGAAACTGTACCCAGCAGTGTACAAACCTTCACAACAGACCATCAAACCAAAACAGAACCAGACAAATACACGCACATTCTCAAAGCAAATATTTACAGATAACACATAGCACAATAAACCAAACCTAATAACTATTACTCATATCAAGGAATGCAATCAAAATTCCCCGAAAATATCTACATGCAATCGACATACAGAAACAACAAATCTAGAAACCTCTGGAACACTCCTTACAACAAAAACAGACACACCTTTAAAGAGTCATCTAGAAACAGCAGCCACAATTTTACCAAGAGAATATCTCACTGGCTAAAAATCCAAAATGTGTACAGAGAGCTTATCTCTCAGAAAACCCGTAATATGTTGAAAGAAACAAACATTACTTTTTAGAAGCCACAATCCGAACATGAAGACCAGGTTAGATGGCACAACATCCAAAATAATAAACCTATCTACATATGCACTGACAAAGAACGAAGTCAACCTATTAAAATTATGTAAAAAAATTTCTGCCCTGCTTTGGAAAGCAATAAAATCGACCTAAAAAAGACCTTGGAGAATTTGAACGCAAATTGAGACTAAAAGAATCATTTAATAATAAAGAAAACATTACAGATGAATCATTGGTAAAAAAACAAATTCAATTTCTTCCCAAACAAAAATAATAATACCAATGAGGTAAACATATTTTTTGAAAAACTATGGAACCTCGATCTACCACAAATCTAAACCATTCAACAACCTTACATACAAAGACAAGCCTTCGATATAGCATCTTTACAGATAACAATATTATTATAAAAGAAACAGATAAGGGCAGCGCTATAGTGGTCATGGACAAAATATACTATAAAAAAAAAAATTCTAGAAGCACAAGGGGATAATAACAACTACAAATTCATCGACACCAACATAGACAAAAATATTATATCAAAAATTGCAAAGCTCTGCGCAAACCATAAGATATTAACGAAAAAAGCAGAAGATTTCCTAATAAACTTTGCACCAAAAACAAGCAACCAAAAATTCACAAATCGAGTGAAATAAAAGCAGCTATCCATACCCAAATATCTGAATACATTAGCATCCAAAACGCCATGACTTTACATTCACGCCCATAGTAGCAGGATCAGCCTGTTCAACTAGCAGACTCAGTAACTACACAAAACTACAAGCATTTACATTTACATCAGAGACGATATACACTTCCTTATCTCCATGCCACAAAAAGTAGACTCAGGAAAGCTTATGGCAACTTTTGCATCAGTCGCCTATATAGCAACGTACACCGTGAATTAGGTAAACAAGCAATCTTAATTTTCATTTCAAGAGCCATCACCCAAAAAATTGCCTGAAATCCATCTCCCGATTCTCTAGCACGTAATGACGTTACTATAGTGACTGATAAACACCTCCAAAAAACACGCCTAGAAGAACTACATAAAACTCTAAAAAAAAACCAAAAAAAAACGAGGCTACCCCACAATACTAATAAACGAAGGATTTGAACTCGCAAAAAAGCTTTTCTTTAGATCAACTAAGAAAACCAAAAAAACGTAACGTCAAACAAATTCTAGCATATGCCTTAACTTACAAGAGCAATCCAGAAATATTTACAGAAATTACAAAATATGTAGATCTACTTTACAAGATTGACAAACTGAAAAAGATACTAAACAACTAAAATGATTAAAAGTAAACGCCAATCTAAAAACCTGAAACATATTAACCTCATCCAAATTTAAAGAACATACAATACAGGGAGTCACAAAATCCAACAAAAAGATGTGGGGTTTGTAATATCAATATAGAAGGAAACTCTTACACTTTTGAAAACCGCCAAAATTTAAAAAAAAAATTAAAATGCAACTCCAAAAATGTGATTTATGCACTCAAATGCGCAAAAAAACAAGAAGTCATAGCCCTAAACAAGAGTTTCCATGTGACGTCCTTGTCGGCGCCAGCTGTGACGTCCTTGGTCACGGCGTCAGCTGTGACGTCCCTAAACAGAGCCTTCGCTCGCTCCTCGCTGCTAAGTTCGGGTGTCGCCGCTCCAAACGTGACGTCCGCCTGTCGCGTCAGTCGTGTTGTCTCGTCCTGTGACGACCAACTGGCTTGGTATCTGTCGCGGCACCCAAATGTGACGTTCTAACCTTTTGGTGATTCGGATGGGAATCTGGTTAGATTCGATATCAGCCTCGTCGTTCCCAACTCGCTTCCAACGCCTGGTTACCAAAGTAACTGCATTGATCTCCAGTCTGCCTACTCACGTTGTGAATTGATCTTAGGCAGACGAGACCAATCAGTAGTTGGGGCCGTAATGCAAATCGGGTTCAACGGGGTGACACCACACATATGCATAAAAGAAAATAAAATGATAACTCAAAAATTCAAGGTATCAAAAAAGGATAACAAACTTTATGTCTAGTTGTTGGATACATAGGACTGCGTCTATTTCCCGACCCGTTCTATGGATTGTGACACGTTGTTTTCCGTTAGGCGAGTTTTAACGCTTCAAGTTGTTTGCTCTTTAAGAAATTGGTTTTTCGGTGTGGGTTCGGGCGAAAGTCGAAAAAAACTTATGGTGGTCTGGATCTAAGTCGCTCTTCAGATTAATTGTTCTTGGATTGAAGAGGAGTCCGGAATTTGCGTGAATTTTTCAAGTCAGCTATCAGCGAGGCGGAACCAACTTAACTTGAACTGAAACTGCAACTGAAACTCCAACTCAACTGATTTCTGCTCGCTGCGACTTCGCTTATATGGACGCCGACCAAAACCGGAGTGGGTTTGTCGGCGCCGGGGGTTCCTCGATAATTCTAAATACATATCCACCTCTTTTATTTCTGGTTAGGAATTTTCCATTTTTTTCCATTTTTGGGAGCCTTCTCTTACTCCCACCTACTCATCATACTTCAGAGGGGCGTGAACTGCCCTCCCCACGTCTTCGTAGCAACCTCTCATACCCATCCTCCTACTTGCGTCACGTGATCACCACCCGACCAATGATGTTTTAGTCGGGCGTGTACGATTCCGCGGCTTTGTTTCAGGAAAAAAATATCTTGCTTAACAATCTTTTCTTTTCCTTTTCTTTCTTTTAATCGCAGTTATCATTTTCTCTAGCCGCAAACAGAACAATACGAACAATGGTGGTCATAACTCTTGTCCTCACCTGGACTTCGTCAGTCATCTTATCGCTAATTATCAGAATGGGTGGACATTTTAACACTGCCAGACCGTCGCCTCGAAAAGAAACATTTCTAAGTTCCCATTCATTTTTCTCGGTACACATTTCTGATAACATAATTTTATTATCGCAGGCTAAAGATGTTCCGTCGAAGGAAATCGGTTAGTGGACATATCGTGTGCGGCTTTTGATACAATTAATTTTTCATATCTATCCAAAGCCCTGTAGTTTCACCTGTGTTTTGTCAATTATCAAAATTAACGTTTTCAATTGGACTTTTCTTTGGCTAGTTGTTTGCTTAATCAGATGCTTTCCCCCACCAGCGGTTTGTTTATGTATCCCAGATAACACAGCCCGACGCCAGAACACACCCGATTCTTTTATCCACTCAGAATTTCCCTGCCATTGTAATGACACTCTTTCGCCATTTGTTACTTATCAAAATATCCCTTATCCATTGTCTCTTAGCCGCGGTGTTCTGCTTATCATCCACGCTTTGGGTCTTCGCCTCTCCTTTCCTTTCTTTTCTTTTTCTGCCTTGGTAAATGGTGCCACATCCATTTGCATCACAAAAGCAACAATGAATTACCAGGTAATAGAAATTTTTTATTGTGATATTATTTACCCCGTGAGAGTGAAAACGAGAAGTATTAAGTATGGGAAGCCGTTGGTATAAACCAATTGCTTCTGTTACCAATTATAGGTATTTAAGAATATTTGTGGAGATTTCATAGTTTATTTTGTTCAGGTTAGGTTTCAACTGTTTTATGTTTATAGCTTCAAGAATTTTTAGTTTTTGTTTATTGTTTTCATTTTTAAGTACAGTTGTGTTTTCAACGAGGATTTTCCGGAATTGTGTATGCGGCCAGGGATGTTGTTTTAAATGCTTAAAAATGTTAGAGTTATCATTCAAATGTAGTGTGTGTCTGTGTGTGTGTGTGTGTGTGTGTGCGAGAGCTGAGCCTGTATCGAACATCAATAATCTGCCTTCTCTCAGCAGTCCGTCCATAAACTTACCATTGTGATTAAATTCTATTATCGTTAGATAGAAATGCCCGTGGAAAATCCAGAACGTTTCTCAAGTGCACCTGCGCACATAGATGTATCGCACTTTGTCAAATGATAATTGGCTTTGTCTTTAATTAAGTTATTTTAATTAGCGCTGCCTCGCCGTGTATGTGTAGATACATTCGTTGGAAACAAATCATATGAGGAATCGATGTGTCTCTAGATAATAAAGATCCGATAACTGTGATCACTTAAGCAAGTAACGTCTCGACAAACTGTATTAATTTGGAGACAAATGTAAGGAAACATTTCAATTGTCAATTAATAAGAAAGAGAATTCTTCAGAAAATCGACACTAGTTGGGACGAAAAACGTGTTAGCAAATTCCTGACGAAATTAATAGACCAAAGAATTGAAAATATTTGCAAGGGCGAATACGTGTCTTAAATTTCTCGGCTTCTTTTCTTAGAAGGCGAGAAATTCGCCCATGCATGGAATACTACTGACATATATGGTCTAGACACCAGCTGTTCGTCTTAAGGTCCTCGACCAATTCCAAATCCTGCCGATTGAAGCGCAGTATCTGTCTATATTTTCTGAGATGAAATATTATGTATATTGTTATGGTCCGGTTACTTGTACCACGGTGATAGTCCAAGGTAGAACCAATAAAGAAGAACTCGAACACAGGTATGGAATAACACAGCTATATTACAAACAGGAATATATACAGAGAAGTAGAAAGTGTTAGTACGAACAATCAGGTTTAGTAGTAATTGTCTGAACGCGACTCTGTTTTGGACTGACTGACTGACTCCTGACGGACTTCACTCCGGACTTCAGATTGAACTCCCTGCTTCCTCTTGAGGCGCAGTATTTATTACGTATGGAATAATCCATTATGTTATTATGGGTAAGGTCACATAACATATATTTACATTTTCCTATTTTATATTATTCGGACTATAGTCTTCATCTTTTTCACCATATTTATTACAGCGTATCGACCGTTGTACGCTCCGGCCTTCTTCAGGTGGTTGGAAAGTCGAACTGAACCCTTTATTTCGCTCACTGGTGTAGACTGTTCTAGTTCCACGTGTCATGTTTTTAATGGATGTCAGTTATCTGTTATCTCCTGTTAATTTCCCTCGGAAAGCTCTCCACTTAACTGGGTATTGAACTCACACACTTTGTGTCCTGTCACTGGATCTCACTAACGCCTTTATCCACTGTGGCATGTGCCCTTGCGTTGATCTGTGTATGAATTTCTGGTTATAATAAACGTAATGTTTTCAGCACCTATTTTTATTAGTGCTCATATTGCAGTTGTTGCTGTTATCATTCATGTTTTTTTCAGAGCTCATATTGTAATTTTTTTGTGTTATTATTGCTTTTCTCCGGCACTCCTTATTACTGGTTCCCATATTGTATTCATTTCTATGCTTGGTCGGCTCAGGAGATTTTTGTTGCCTAGTATACGTGCTGATTCCTGAAGTTTACGAATTTTCCAATGGTGTTCCCTGTCTACGATCTCAACCTGATCGCACAGAGGGCGGTGATCTCCCTTCTCTCTCCATATATGGTCAGCCATGCCTGATTTTTCTACTTCCTCTCGTGTTACAGCTTTCTGGTGTTCTTGAAGCCATACCTTAAACAGTCTACCACAGTGAACGAAACAAAGGGTTCAGTTCGACATTCCAACCACCTGAAGAAAGCCGGAGCGTACAACGACCGAAATATAATAAATCTGGCTACAAAGATGAGGACAATAGTCCGAATAATGTAAATAATGTGATTGAACCTGATATGTCATCTCGTTTACAGTCGCTCTCTCACAGACGTGCCGTGCCTCCTTCTGTCTTTTCTACAAATACTTTCACGTTAACTCCTCCGACGAGGTACTTTCGATGATTCTCAAACTGCATGAATTTAAACTTGCTACTAGATTGGCATCTCAGTCACACACTTTCACTGTCAAAACAGTTAAATGTAGCCGTCACTTCTACTCTAATAGCTTCTCACGCACTACCCGTCTGCGGAACTCCCTTCCTTTTACTTGCAATGTCAATCGACATCTCCAGATGCTTTGATCTATTCTCCGTTCTTCTTTTCATCCTTTCCTCTATCACGCCTCTTTATTCTTACTACCACTTATGTAACACTTGTGTGTTATTGGCACTTACGCCTTGCTTGGGGTGAAATGCTTAAAAAAACCCGGAAATGGTGGGGTTTCTGTCATTTCTTTTTCCATGCTATTTTATAGCTATTTTCCAAGCGTAGCTTAGATGTGGCATAAGGCCGAATTAATATTCTCTGGAGCACACAATGAGGATCGAACTCACTAATCAGTTGTAATTATTCTACGAGGTGGTTACCCCATATTTTATATCTTTCTCTGATATATTCCATCTACAATGCATATTTCGTAAATTCTCGTCAGAATTAAAATTAAAAAGTCAGGTTTCAAATTAACCCTTAAAGGATGGGCATAATCAAATGTCATCAGTTGATAATGTAAACTTTTTTCTATCGATACGGGCCTCGTTGATTCATTATTCCAGAAAAAGTTGCAACTTGACAATTCATGAGCTTCGGCCACATTACATAAAAACACCGGTTCTCGTTTGATCACCGAAGTTAAGCAACGTTGAATCTGGTCAGTACCTAGAACTCGGAGAGCAGAGTTCTAATTTCATTCGGGTTCGTTATATTCATTTATGTCTGTACAAATACCCTTTTGGGGAAGGTATCAATCAACCGTTTCTCCCCTGATATGGGTTCAATAGTAGGACGTTTATCAGCAAAAACATAATTGTCGCCAAAAACCACAATCCATAAATATATTTCGGCTTTAAATTACCTCAAAAGAAGCTATAAAAAAATCAGTCAATGTAAAAAAAGATGATTTTAAGATTATTTGAATATTTTAGGTTACGTCATTTTCTGGAGTATTTGCCAGCAAATGACACTCAAAGAACTAGCCAAGTTATGTGGTGTGTTCTTATGAATAATTCCCAAAGAGGTAAGAGGAAGAAATGATGAGAACTTGGTGCAGACTTTGGACATCTTCATCATTCACGCAAGTCTTCATGGTGCATCATACTGTTGATTATATTAAATTTAGAAACGTAATATTAGCTTCCTTATTATATATATATATATATATATATATATATATATATATATATATATATATATATATATATATATTTGAACAATAAAAGCTATTAAAAAATTAAAATCTTCAGACACTGGGTTGTATATTAATATTCCTTCGTTTTTATTATTATTTCATTTAGATTCCTCGACTACTTTCCGCCAACATGGCCATCATGAGGAAAAATAATAATAATCTAAAATATTGAATATATATATATATATATATATATATATATATATATATATACATATATTCAATATTTTAGATTAGGAAAATAAAGAAGCAATATATTACGTTTCTAAATATTTGTATTTGCGATAGAAATAATCTGTAAAAAATGTTATAAAGTTTACTGTACCTAGTTTTAAATATAGCTAAAATAACTAACGTGATTTCAGGCATTATTGGCAAATGTTTTCCGTGAACTGCAAAATCGTATTACCCTTTGTATTGCTAATGATGGAGGACATGTGGAAACTTAAATAAAACTTTAATAAAACCTTAAAAAATATAGATTTACTTCTTTCTAATCTTTTTTACAAATTATTTCTATCGCAAATACAAATAAAGTTACAATTTTTTTAAAGTGTACACGTCCTTTATGGACAACCTGTATGAAAACAAACATAAACACAATAAACTAGTTTTCAAAAATATCTTTTTTCGTTCTTCCTCGTTTGATGAGCACGTTAGTACATTTCACGATCACGTACCCTGTAATAATTTACGGTCATAGATGCAACACATCTACTTCAGTAATGACCTGACGACGTCCAACACTCTTCAGACTGGTTGCCACTTAATTCTATAAGGCCCCAATCTATCCTGATATTCACCGAAAGCTAGACTCATACCTGTCCCCAAATGTATATTAGCAACGAAGCAAAAATACTAAACTCGAATGGAAATCGAAACGCGGTTCTCCGACTTATCAATTCTTGCCTCTATCAATTACACCACCGCGCTTCCCTTCCGTATAAACTTTACAAACGATTTAATGCTTAAACAGAATGATTTTAAACTATAAGCAGCAAACTGCACCACAGACAGTCCAATACCGTTCAGATGTTCCGATTCTGAGAGATTCGACTTTGGGCAACTTTAATCTCGAGCTGATGACATGTCGGCCAAACGTGGTTGTTAAGTATCACTTCAAGCACTAAATACACATTAAACAGATATTTAATGAACTTATATTAGAAAGGAACAGACCAACAGATGTTGGTTAACTAACAAGAATTGCATTAATTAGCATATTATGCATCAATTGTAAGAATGTAAAATTACAAAATGCGTGGCTGTCAGCAAGAGGAATAATGCAAATGACAGACACGAATTGGAGAAGTCAAAATCAAGCTTGCAGAAATCTAAATATATACAAAGTGTTATAAAAGAAAAATAGAAATCTGAAGGCTCAAAGGAATGAGAAAAGATGCCTTCCAGAAACTAAGCAAATTATTAAGAGACATAACTAGAATGTCTGACGCTCAACTTCTCGAGAGCTCCTCTTTGCGACTACTCGGCATCACATTGAATGCTGACCTGAGATGGAACAAATACATTGAGTCAATAGCTTCATCCACCGCAAGGAAAGTTGGCTCCCTGTGCCGCGCCAGGAAATTTTTTCTCGCCGGAGTCAATCCTTCATATCTACAAATCAACCATTCGCCCTTGCATGGAGTATTGCTGCTATATATGGTCTGGTGCCCCTTCTGTTTACCTCGGAGTTCTTGACAAGATCCAGAGACGGATATGCAATTGGCCCAGATCTGGCATCTAGTCTGCAGTCGATCTCTCACAGACGTGCCGTCGCCTCCCTTTGTCTTTTTTACAAGTACTTTCATGGTAATTGCTCCGATGAGTTGCTTTCGATGGTTCCCAGACTTCATGAATTTAAGCGTTCTACTAGGCTGGCATCTCACTATCACCCTTTCATTGTCGAAAGTGTTAAATGTAGCCGTCTCTTCTACTCCAATAGCTTCATGTCTCGCACTTCTCGCCTGAGGAACTCACTCCACTTTTCCTGTTTCCCTGATAGCTATAATCTCCAACTATTCAAATGTAATGTCAATCGACGTCTCCAAATGCCTTCATCTATCCGCTATCCTTCTCTTCATCCGTTCCTATATAACTCCTGTTTACTCTAGCTCCAATTCTCTGTAACCCCTTGCGTGCTAGTGGCTTCCCGCCTTGCTTGGTGTGAAACACAAAAAAAACCCTAAAATGAAGCCAGAATAAGCGAGCAAAAGACAGGAGACATCAGAATCTATGTAACGTGTCCCTTCAGGACGTTGGCGATCATAGCTTTCCACAATTTCCTATAATTTGTAGCTTTTAATATATTTCATATTTTTGTTATATGTTCTTTTTTAATTCTTTATTCTCTCCGTAATATATTTTTCTGACTCAGTAATCACTAGAGTTTTAATGGTTATATTAACTTGCTTAGGGTGAAATGATTAAAAAAGTAATCTCCCTTAAATTTTGTTCTGTCATTCATTTTACTCAAGCTTGGTAGGTAGTTTGTTCTTTGTTTCCTACTGTCTTCTTTTTCCTTCAATCTGCCCGGTGCATATGTGTAAAATGTGACACCGTAATTCGAAGTCTCACGAGAATAGTGTAAGAAGACATTCAAAACGTGAACAGCGTACGAAATAACAGAAACATTTCGTCAGAAACAAAGAAAAAAAAAGAAAGTTGAAATGCTACGTAATATCAATTTAAGCGCAGTACTAAATTGGCAGCTAGGTCTCGTCATTTCACTTCGGAAATGTTTAGATATAACCTTAAGTTCTACGCTAAAATGTGTCTTCTCTTACACTACTCTCTTGTGGATCTCTCTTCCGGCCTCATGCTTTCCAGTCAATTTTTACCTTTAACATTTTAAACGTAATGTCAATCATTATCTTCTGTCTTCTTAAACCCTGTATTTTTGGTTGTATTTCAACCTGGTAACTAGTAAATAAAGCAATGATTATCCACATAGAAGATATAAGTAAAGCCGTATCTAAACGACTAAAATCTATCAGTTTTTTTTACTGTACGTCTAAGCTAATTTTACACACAATAACACTAGTCTATTAGTAAGGCCTTCAATTACTTCTGAGAAAGGACGAGATCTTTCTTCGTGGTTTTCAATACATATAATATCGTTGAAAATTGATAAAACGGCTTACTTTACAACATTCGTGACTTCAAACATCAACGCCTTCTTTTGATATCTACTCATATGCTTACCTGAACGGAATTCAGAATCCACTTTTAAACGCTGAAGTTGCTATAGTGATTTTATTGATTTATAGTTTCTTAGCCAACTTAAATTCTACTTGTGCCAACTGTGAGCGATTAAATTTTCTTCTGTGAGATCGGTTCAGAATTTACCAATTCAGCACTGGAAGGACTTCGATGAAGTTAATATGTTTCATTAGTTTCCCCTAATAACACCGATGAAATATTAAATGATCAAATGTCTGAATGAAAAATGTTATAAATCCTATATCTATTCGTACACAAAATGAGTGATGTAAATTTTAACGGCTGATTTTTCCTTACGTATACTTTTTACTACATATGAATTCGTTGACACTCCAAAGACACGTACCTACATCATTAAGTCATCAATCAATTGATGAGAAACCAATTGTTCTCTGCAAGAATAATTACTTTTCCAGTCTCATTCGTGGCAAACGTAATTAACCTAGTCTTTAGGCTTCGTCACATTTATCGAAAAGTATACATTATGGTATGAGATAAAATAATGGGCTACACCTACTTGTCAGTCTAAGTGCGTACTAACCAAACCTTTATATTTATATATATATATATATATATATATATATATATCCGAGGCAATGAGAATGAAAATAATATATAAATTCAAATGTTCACAGCATTAATTAAAAAGAGGGTTCAATACCGATAGTAGGGCGATAATTATTTATTATAATTTTATATCATGTAGACAAAAACCACAAAGATGCAACCATTTCTGGTTCTCACCAGTCGATGTGCAACTGAAATGCACAGAAACGAAGTTGCATCTTTGTAGTGAATATGTTTTTGTCTACATGTGATAAAACTTAAAACACACACATACACACACAAACATACATACATACATACATACATACATACATACATATATATATATATATATATATATATATATATATATATATATATATAAAACATTGTACATTGGAGTAAACACACTCAGAGGTGACTGGCAGTTTCATGCTAGACGCAATTGTCACGCCTCTTTATTCATGCTGCCATTCTATGTAACCCCTTGTGTGTTAGTGGTACTCCCACCTTGGTTGAAGTGAAATATTTAAAAAAAAAGAACATGTCGGGTTTATGTCATTTGTTTTTCCATGCTTTTTTATAGTTATTTTCTAAGCCTAGATTAGATGTAACACAAGGCTGAATATTATGGAGCACACAACGAGGATCGAACTCACCACTCAGTTGTAATTATTCTAATAAGAAAGGCTTGCTAACCGTTGCAACTCTACGAGGTGGTCTCCCCCCCCCATGTTACTTTATATCTTTCTTTGATATATTCCATCTACAATGCATATTTCGTTATTTTGAAAATGTATTAAATCTTTTCATTCTCGTCAGAATTAAAATTAAATTGCAGGCTTCAAATTAACCCTTAAACGATGGGCATAATTTAATTGATAATTTAAACTGACGATTGCGCCTAGCATGAAACAGCCTGTCGCCTCTGAGTGTTGACTTCAATGTTCACTTTTATATTTATATTTACATACGCTCTATCTCTGATATTGAGCACTTTATCCCATAAATATAGCACAGCTTATTATATATATATATATATATATATATATATATATATTTCCCTGTTTATACGTCATATTTATATATTTATATATATATATATATATATATATATATATATATATATATATATATATATATATATATATATATATATGTGTGGTTTACGTCATTATAGATACAGTTTATTTGAGTTAATGCTCATTTTTTACATAAGCAGTATTAATTACATTTATCAGCATGAAAGATCGAGAAATTTACTAGAAAATCTTGGATTTTTTTTCATACAAAATATATATGTATGTGCATGCATGTATGTGCATATATTTATATATTTTGCATATGTATGTGTATATTTACGACTAATATTATCTATCTATCTATATATATATATATATATATATATATATATATATATATATATATATATAAACCTAAAGAGCTAGGCAAGCCTACTTAGGTTTCACTTAAACGGATCATCAGGGTAAAGCTGACACAAAGGTAAAAAATGGAACAAAATATATAGTTTAAATCTAAAATAACTATGACCACGTGAAAAAAAAAAAGATCCTGGACGATTGTTTTCGCCTCAATTTCATGTTCTTAATGCTTTTTTTCATTCGACATTTTTCCTTTGGTACCGGTTTGTTCTATTACAAGCCGAAATATCCAGTCTCTGTGTGTTTATCTAAAAATAAATGCGCTTAAATTCAGATTCGTTACTGCCGTGTGCCAACGGTATAGTGGTAGAATCCGACCGGCTTACGTCGGGTTTCGATTCTATCTAGAGGCAACCGGAAATCTAACCACACCGATGAGCAGTGATACATCGAATCAGTCTGTCTGTGGATGGCTATATATATATATATTGTAATTGTTGTTTTTTATTTAATATATTACCATCGCGATACATAAATTCTAATGTTCCAAAACCGAAACTTCAGTTCAAATTTAACCATTAAAATTAAACTTAAAATACAAAGTTCCATTCCCTTATCAAACGTTGGAAATTACTGCGTCCCGACGTTAATATAATTTATAAAAAAAACAATTAAAATATTATATTCTACTGTTGTATCGCTCACAGTTTTTTAAAAATAAAAATAAATGCTAAGAACTCTGAATTATAAATATCATTGTTCTTTCATATTATATATATATATATATATATATATATATATATATATATACATAAATATAAAAGTGAACACTTAGAGGCGACAGTCTGTTTCATGCTATATGCAATCGTCAGGCTACGTGTGGTGTTATTTTTCTCCGTTATTTATACATATACGGGTCAGTGGTGCATTGTGGGTAGTCTATTATGGCGGTTATTTTACCGGAAGTCGTTTATTTATTTGGGTTAAATTATTTTACTTGTTTTTATTTAATTTTATTTTTTGATTCTTATTTTATTTATTTATTTACCCACAATGCACCACTGACCCGTATATGTATAAATAGCCGAGAAAAATGACAGCACATTGCATATAGCATGAAACAGACTGTCGCCTCTAAGTATTGACTTCTATGTTCACTTTTATATTTACACGCTCTATCTCTGATATTGAATACTTTATCCCATAAATATAGCACACCTTAAGACTATATTTCTTCATATATATATATATATATATATATATATATATATATATATATATGTTGTAGCATAGTTACGGATGATAATGGGTATCTCCTCATTCACATATATACAGTAGTAAATACTGTATGTTGGTCTGCAGTTGTAGATTCATTGTGGAATTTACTTGACTCACTTCTAGCAGTTGACTACTACTTCTACGCGCCGCTGGCGAATCATATATGTTGTCCTTGTCCTAAATATTATTGTTCATTACAAACCTTTGTGTGATTGTTCTATTCAGTAACTTTCCCTAGGTTACTATAAATTTAGAATGTCCTACTTGTTATTTCGACATAACCTTTTCAACTCATGTATTTTGCTGAATACATGAGCTAAAGGGCTCGGATACCCACATTAAATTCGGCCTTGTGCCACATCTGACCGCGTTGGGTGGCTGGTAGACATCCTCCAGTTGGAGATTCATTGTGGAATTCACTTGACTCACTTCTAGCAGTTGAATAATTTTTCCACACGCCGCTGGCGAATCTTATATGTTTTGTTCGAGTCTTGAGTATTATCGCTCATTACCAACTTTCGTGTGATTATTCTATTCAGTTAACCATCCCTACGTCCCTCCAACAATATCTGCAGTTGCATTTAGAATGTAATAATTCGTTCAGAATTTTTTTTTGTTTGTTTTTGAACACTACTGATATGGTATGTTTGTTTGTCCATTAATTAGTTAAGTATTTCCAACTTCCGAATAACTTGTTTTATGTCACAATTAAATTTGGTAAACTTTCAAATGTTCATTTTGATTATTTTTTTATTCGGGTATTATCGAATGTTGCTACAGCAATTACCAAGAATGGTCTTTTTTGTGTGTTCATGGAACTGTGTTTGGCTAATTCCGGCGTTCCTTCTTTTTGCTGGAACCAATTTCAATCCATTTTGAACCTGGCTTCATTTGTATATATATATATATATATATATATATATATATATATATATATATATATATTCATGAATTATTCACACAAAAACAAATGCAAAGGTTAATGATTTAACGGATTCGGAGGTTTTTGTATATTATTTGAATTGTTTGCGACGATGGATTTCTCGCCAATTTAATCATTAACCTTTGCATTTGTTTTTGTGTGAATAATTCATAAATTGATTGCACGTTTATCGAAATTAAAATAACTGATCCAAGTGCGACTTTTGGATAATAAGTGCGACATTACTGTAATTATTGAACAATATAGTTCATGCCACTTTGACAGAAAATTTACCAGTAAAAAATTCGTTTATCCTCATATTTGTACATGAACGCACAACTGTAAAAAATTTAAAATCAAACTCAGAGTTGCTACTGCACGCTCCAAAACCATTAACTCATTTCCAATAGCATTTTCGGATACAACAATACATATATTTTCGTTGTCCTCTTATTACTGAGAGAAAAAACAAGAACAACATCTATTCCATACCTGAAGATGTCTGTAGGAACAGACGAAAGCTTGTAGTAAAATAAGAACTAATTTATAGAAACAAGGATCTTTTCATTCATAACGGATTCGGAGGTTTTTGTATATTATTCGAATTGTTTGCGACGATGGATTTTTCGCCAATTAAATTATTAACCTTCGCATTTGTTTTTGTGTGAATAATTCATGAATTTGTAAATTGATTGCACGTTTATCGAAATTAAATGTATATATATATATATATATATATATATATATATATTATAATTTTTTTTTTAAATATGATTCCATCGCTACATAAGAGTTCTCATGTTTCAGAACCAGGAGCTAAAAACTTCAATTCAATTATAAAAATTAAATTAAATTTAAAGTATCAAAAATTAAAATGAAAGTATCAAACTCTGTTTCATCTTCAATCGAAATTTTTGGAATTCCAAAATATCTTCTGGACAAGACAAATGGATGTATTTCAAAAATGAAACTTCCACAGAAACTCAACACAAATAAATTCGATACCACTATAAAAAAAAAAAATTGACAATTTCTTTTTAAATTCTCTATGTAAACCAGAAAATTTGCCCGAAGTTCAGAAAAATTACATAGAATAACCGTCCTTGATCGATAAATTCTTCTGAATAAGAACTGGGCCAAGAATCGAATCTGTATTCTCGGAGGATCATGTGATTAGCTTTTGGGCTGCGAAAGACCATCTTTGTCATCGCATTTTAGTGATGATAAAGACAGAAAGCGAACCATGGTCAACTACGTCATGAAAATACAGTGTGGTCCGAAAGTCCAGTCAACCCTGCATAATATAATTTTCTAATTCAGATAGCTAAGCTCCTACAGTTTAGAAGTGAGGTAGTGAGTGACAAAACTTTCGGGCCACCCTGTACATAAATTTTGATACAATAATTGTCTGCGGATAATGAGGCTGTCTATTTTAATCCAAGAGTTTTCATCTAGATTTTGATTATTCGCTTTTGTCAATTTTCCCTTTCTTGATTCTTCTTCTTCTTCTTCTTCTTCTTCTTCTTCTTCTTCTTCTTCTTCTTCTTCTTCTTCTTCCCATTTCCTTTTTCAACCATTTCCCATTCTTTATTCTTCCTTTTTTCAATTCTGTACGTCCTTTACTTTCGTCTTTCAACTAGAATAGTTCTACCCGCTCCCGCCTTCTATATATTTCCCGCCTTTTCCTCTTAAGATTTAGTAAGTTTAGCTTTACACAGCAAAGGGCTTAACGGATTCAACATGGCAGAGTCACTGTATTTCTTTCCCTACGTCGGACATCAGAGAATATGTTTTCGAGTTAAGTAGAGCTTAAGCCGTTCTGACTATCACGGCGTTCGAATAGAGGAATGGAGATTTAAAGAGAATTACTTTGAACTTATCCACAAAGATGAGAGTTTTATATTTTCGGTCTGAACCGTAGGCTGGCCAGAGACTTCAATCGATGAACAGACAGCCAGTGAAATGCACAAACGATACACCTCAGATATGATAGAGACCAACGATATACGCGCAAATTGAAGGAAAGATAGCGAAACCAATTGCATCGAAGACGCTAGTGAGTCACCGATAATATAATTTACAAAATACACATTTTACACCATAGTAAACCTCATGACAAAATCAAAAAGCAGGTGATAAATGAATAATCAATATTTCCGTTTTAGCGAACCATATGTAATGACGAAATTATCATCCCAAGCAGACATGGCGGTTACAAATCATTTGGAATAGACTAACATATGACAATGTTTAAAAAATAAGGACACAATGAATCCCTAAATGCACATTTTTACGTCCAGAAGCTGAAACGTGTCTGTCACCTTTTGATCTAAAATCACCCTGCGCTCGTCAATCGGAAACATGTCGTTCTGCTATATGACAACGCAAGGTCGCATACAACAAGTTTTGGAACTCATTTGGTCTTTCAAGCACACACACCATATTCTCCTGACCCTGCACTAACCGATTATTACCTTTGTCGATCGTTGATGGGGAAAATATTCTATAATGAAAATCAGATTCAAGACATTGTCGAAAGAAACTTTCGCCATCAAACACTTACACAAAAAGTATCGAAGAACTGGCTGATGGCAACAAGTCGTTACAAATAATGGCGAGTATATCATTGAATAAAATCTAATTATACTTTATTTTTTAGCAGAACGAAAATGAAAACGAAAATTATTTAGGACTAAAACTAATTTATATTTTAAAGAAAAATGAACCGAATCCTCGTGATCAAAATTCACTTGTCGTCACATGATATACAGCAAAAGTCATAATAAAACTCAGCTTGTAAAAATATAAGTTTCTTTAAGTAAAAGTTGCGGAACAGCTTCGATAATTTCTGTGCCAGAAACTACCATTTGACTTCCGATAATGTTTTTGCTAAAGTTGTGAAAGGAAATGTTTGGCTGGTGTTGGAACTCAGCGCTTCCCGACTTAATGGTCAGCTTTGTGTTTGGTCAGACAGCGACTGTATAAACTTTCAGTCCTGCTGCATTTCAGAAGTCTTCAGGCCATTTCTGTTTTTTGTGTGTGTACAATTTAATTTTGATTTATTTCACAACACACAGAAATGGACTTTGTCAAGCATTTACAGAAGTAGGCTATGTCAATATAGATTCTTTTATTATTATTATTATTATTATTATTATTATTATTATTATTATTATTATTATTATTTTATGCGTTTGCATGCTTCCCCCGTACTGCTTATCTGTGGAGGTCGTAGATAAAATTTCTCCCCAATTCTGCAACACTATTCTCATTTTCTTTGCAGGCTCCTTAAACGTGATGTTTTCAATCTCAGTTCTTTGTGAGCTTTCAAACTCATCCAAACTATATCCAAGTATTTTTGAAACGATTCCAGTTGTGCTAATTATCAATAGGCACAACATTAAACCTCTTTTCCATAGCTTTCAAAGTACTGGTACTTAGAGATTTCGAAGTTCTTGTACAATTTTATGCATTCTTTCGCCTTCATTTACATTGTTCGGAGAGTTGTCCTCATATTTGTTGCAGTATTCACGACGTTTCGAACGGAAATTGGAATTTAGAACGGAACACTTCATTTCATCCATTGTTCTAGTTCCACGTGTGGCACCATGCATCCACGCGATTTGAAAGATATATTCATAGATATATGATTTGCTTTTTTACGGTTTATCAACCATTTGAGGATTATTTAAGGCCAAAATATATTTTAGGTTTTAAGAATAATTCTTTCTTTTTTTTTGCAAGAGGATTGAACGGCCATGCATTCAGGCGATTTGGAAGAAAGAAAGGGAAAACGAAGAAGAAAGAAAGAAAAAGTAATACGAGACGGGTCATAGGCGAACACACACACACGGCTTAAGAGACGGGAATAAGGAAGGAAAGGGTTATTTTTGATAAGATATCAAATGTCGAAATGAGTTTCATTTCAATGACAATGAGATTGAGCGGGCGAGGAGGTATACGAGAAAATATCTAGGTCACCTGCGAACAAGCGTTGACCGATTTCCGCTTATCCGCGAAAAATGGAATTGGGTTATCAAGAGATGTCACCAAAAAAAAGAAATCCATTTTTGAACGTTAGGTTGATAATTGACGAAACACAGGAAGTCTTGGCTGGGTATGGAAAATTAAAATCCCACCCAAGTAGTTTCACTGGCTAAGTTTTTCTTTTGACAGAATAGACTTTTGCCCTGCGATAATAAAAATTTTGTTATCAACACATGAGCCGAAGGAAACTGACATATTTTTATTTCTGCTTTGGGAGACGCCAAGTTGGCTAAAAACTTGGAGAAAATTCTTTTCTTAGACCATGTCAGATAATCCAGCTGTCCAGTGAATTGGCGATAAACTGCTTGACAAACACCACGTGTTGAACAAAGAGTTGTAATGTTATCCGTTCATGATAACGGCGATTTAATTAATTTTTTAGTTAAGCAAAGGTATTTTTTTCCAAAACAAAGCCACGGGTTGTTCACGCCCGACTAAGACGTCATTGGCCAAGTGGATCACATGACGCACGAAGGAGGAGGAAAGATACCCGACCAGGACCTCATTGGCCGAGAGGGGTCACGTGACGCACGAAGAAAATCAGTCGATGCCCCTCAGAAGCATGGTAAGAGAGGGGGGAGAAAATGTTACCAAAATGGAAAAAGAGGAAAATCCCTAACCAGAAATAAGAAGGGTGGATACGTATTTAGAATTATCGAAGAACCCCTGGCGCCGACAGAACCACCCCAGTTTTGACGGCGTCAATAAAAACGAAGCCCCACCAGACAGAAATCAGTTCAGCCCCGGACGGCGGAGGGAAGAGTTCGCTCGCCCCAAGCGGGCAGAAGAGGCCAGTTCGTTTGGCCCTGAGTGCCAAGTTCGTCCGACCCAAGCTGGCGAGAAGAAGTTCGTTCGGCCCTGGCGGTAGAGATGAGTGCCCAGTAGTTCAGACTCTGGAAGATGAGTTCAGCCCCGGACGGCAGAGAAGAGTTCGTTCGCCCCAAGCGGGCAGAAGAGGCCAGTTCGTTTTGGCCCTGAGTGCCGAGTTCGTTCGACCAACCTGGCGAGAAGAAGTTCGTTCAGCCCTGGCGGTAGAGATGAATGCCCAGTAGTTCAGACTCTGGAGAGATGAGTTCAGCCCCGGACGGCAGAGAGAAGAGTTCGTTCGCCCCAAGCGGGCAGAAGAGGCCAGTTCGTTTGTCCCTGAGTGCCGAGTTCGTTCGACCCAGGCTGGAGAGATGAGTTCAGCCCCGGACGGCAGAGAGAAGAGTGCCCAGTGTTGAAACCGCCTCAAGATAGCTGACCAGATTCACGCAAAATTTTGGTCTTTTCTTCAACCAAGAACAAGTAGTTTGAAGAGCGACTTAGAACCAGACCACAGAAATAAGTTTTCGACTTTCGTCCAAAGACACACCGAAACACAAATTTCTTAGAGAGTAGACAACTTGAAGCGTTAAAATTTGCCTGGCAAAGCGTCGTGCCACAATCCAGAACAGGTCGGGAGGTACACAGTCCTATGTACCGAACAACTAGACATAAAAGTTTGTTACCTTTTCTTTTGATACTTTGAACTTTGTGAGTTTTCATTTTATTTTCTTTTATACATATTTGTGTGTTATCACCCCCGTTGAACTCAGCTTGCATCACGGCCCCAACCCCTGTTTGATCTCTTCTGTCTAAGATCAATTCACAACGTGGGTAGGCAGACTGGAGATCCAGTGCAGTTAACCTGGTAACCAGGCGTTGGAAGCAGGTTGGGAACGGCGAGGCTGGTATCAATCTAACCAGATTCCTACCCGAATCACCAAAAAGGTTAGAACGTCACGTTTAGAGCAGCGAGGAGCGAACAGCTGACGCCCACGGCGAAGACGTCACAATTGGTGCTGTTTAGGGACGTCAAACTGGCGCCGTGGTAGATCAGGATAGAAACGTCAAAGTCGGCGCTGCGACCGGGGGACGACGTCACAACGTGCCATACCTCTTCCGGATGTCTCAGTTATCCCTCTTCAACTCAACAAGTTGTTTTTATTCGCTACTGCAGTAGCCAGGTATTAAACTCACAGTTCTTTGTTTCAAGTCACTGGATCCAACCAACGCCTTTATCCAATGGGCCATGTCTCCTTAAGCAAGTTACATTTTGCTCACCTGAATGTATATTTCATCTCGTTGCTAGCAGCAAACTTCGGTAGTGATTTTCAGGTTAGATTTCACCAAGTTGTAATGGATAACACAGATGGAGGACCACCTGAGAGTCATTATAATCTATTCTTGGTGCAAATTTTGTTTTAGAAAGTGTACGGTCTTTTGTCATAACCATCGAAACGATCTTTACCGTTTGTTATAAAGGATATATTTCTCATCACAAATCACGATTCGATCAAGAAATGTTTATTCGAATTTAACAGGTGCGGCACAGAATACGATTCAAAATGTTGAACAGTTCATGTGGAACCCATTAATCGAGATTTTTTCATTTTGCCAATTTTCTTGACAGGGTTTGATATTTCTAAAATGCCGACACCCATCATCGGAGATATTTCTCTGACACTTTGACTTGGCTTCTGTTCGACTAGAGTTTTCAGATTTTGATTGTCAGTTACAAATGTAAAATCCACAACCACCGTGATATTTAAGACTAATATCCCTACAGCGGAACTTCGGGAACAGGAACTGTACTTCAGGATCACAAGTGGATCCATAAACCCTTTATTTCATCAGAATATATTAGAACACAAAATGTTTACTCTAAAATCGGACATTATTTTACGAACAATCGAAAAGTTGCAAAGTAACATGACGTAACAAACGGCCCACAAATGTTGAAATTTCTGAAATATTGTAAAGGATACACAGGAAGTCACTAGAATCTAAGAATTCTCACTAGAAGGAAATTAGAAAAATAAATATTAGAGCAGTGGTTCTCAACCGTGGTCTATATGGACCCTGTGGTGTCCGTGTTACATTACTGGGAGTCCACACAAAAACTAGCAAATTGGGATTCCACGGTAATATTTTGGTGGTCCTTAAAGCAATTTGCATTGAATTTTCTACATTCAACACAATCACTTGAGAAGACACCAGACGTGTTGAAACAAAATGGCTACATTTGTAGTGATGTTTTAAATGTTTATATCATACTTCTTGAATATATATATATATATATATATATATATATATATATATATATATATGAATATAGTTTTAATGTGTACAATATCAGAGATAGAGCGTATGTAAATATAAAAGTTAACATCGAAGTTAACACTCACAGGCGATAGACTGTTTCGTGCTAGACGCAATCATCAGGCCAAATGTGGCCTCTGAGTGTTGACATCAATGTTCACATATATATATATATATATATATATATATATATATATATATATATAAGAAATGGACAAGGTCCGACAATTTATTTATTAAAGACATTTTATATATATATATATATATATATATATATATATATATATATATATATATATATATATATATATATATATATATATATATATATATATGTGTGTGTGTGTGTGTGTGTGTGTGTGTGTGTGTGAGCTACCAAATTGGTTTCCTATAGAAGAAACACCGGATAATGAGAGCGAAACCAAAGCTCAATGCCGTATTAACTGGCAGAGCCTTAATATATTTTATGTAACTTTCTTCCTGTCTGGCAGTTTATCAAAGCAACTTCATACATATTCATATACGGAGAAATATTAAATAACTTCCTTCACACATTTATGCAAATGATCTTGCTTCTATGTTAAAGCATACCATTATATGTGTATATATTTCTTTTTCTAGTTTAACCCTTTGACTTTTAACAAAACTTTTGTTGAACAGGTCTTCAGAGTTTTAAGGCATTTATCTCGTTGCCTTGAGGTACACAGGCGTACGAGACAGGAAGCAGCACAAGTTTCTCCCATAATCACTCAATCCCTCTTCCTGCTTCGCTGGCAAGTCGTTAGTAGAATATCCCTGTTAAAGGCAGAAGTCAAATAAGTTGTATATAAATTGTGCAGTTTAAAATCGCTAAACCTTTCCGACAGAGAAATATACATTATGTTTACGAAGTGATACAGACAAATCAACTTTATATATAGGCACGAAAGAGCAGTGGAGACAAAACTGACTCGGCCCACATTCGAAAAAAAGAAAGATCGGTGTTGAGCCACGTATTGTCACTGGCACAATCCCCCGTTCCCAACGCCAATTCAAAGATTGTATCAACAAAAGACGGTTTCTTTTACTTTCAGGAGGCAACGGGAGAAAGAACTTGAAAAAAAGGCATGGCCATTCGATTAAGCATACCCTTCCAGTGTATAGTTATATACATACATAAATATACGTTTAAAGTGTGGTTAATACTATTTATCAAAAAGGGAGTATTTACGTAAATATTTGTATCTATACAAAAGAATGTATAAACATAGAAATATCTTAATATATATATATATATATATATATATATATAGGGAGTGTTATAGCAGAATTGTTAGATTAAGATTTGAAACTTAGTAAATTGGAAATGATTAAAGATATCTTACTGGAATTCTCCGAGGTGTTTTATAATATTACTGGACTCTACTTTGAGTAATAAGAATTACTCTCCAAGTTTTAACAGAAGCATCGTTATGAAGTTGATCATAATCTATAATGTTATGTTCAGCATTAATTAGTCATCTCTATGGATCGGAAGTTCATGAAGTATTGAAAGTTCAAATATATATATATAAAGAAATATAGTCTTAAGATGTGCTATATTTATGGGATAAAATGCTCAATATTAGAGATACTGCGTATGTAAATATAAATATAAAAGTGAACATTGAATATAATACTCAGAGGCGCCAAGCTATTTCATGCTCTACGCATGCGTGTTGACTTCAATGATCACCTTTTTGTTATATATATATATATATATATATATATATATATATATACAACTTCTCTGACCTTTACATCGTGAAAATTAAACGGTATAGTTATGAACCTTTTACTTAACTGTTGAGACAATTTAACTTTCAGATGAACACAACAATTTTGTCCTAGAATAAAAAAACAAAAAGCACCCTGATGATAACATCAACATGGTAATTTTCTGTCTTTCTTTAATAAGAATACTAAGAATTTTGTCCTTGAATATAAGAGGATCAAATTAGAAATGAGTAGACAAAACATGTCTAAATTCTAACATTAAGACATGTAAACATACTGCCAAAATATACCTCATATACACACACACACAAACACACACACACACACACACAAAGGAATAAAGAAGAAAGAACTAAGAACATGTAATTCAGGCGAAAATAATCGACCAGAATCCAAGCTCAGAGTACAAAGAAAAAAACCACCGACTTGAGTCAAATAAAAATAACTAAGGAAAGTGCTCAATACGCTAAGTAGAGCAAATCTATGAACCTAAAGAGCCAGGCAAACCTACCTAGGTTTCACCTGCAGGGATCGGCAGGGTACGCTGCCCATAGAAAGTAACAATAGAACAGAATATAAATAGCCTACAACATAAAAACTTTACCAAATAAAAAAAAGTAACCAGCGTTGAGTATGTCTACATTAAAACTACTAAGATGGTTATAATATCGCTTTTTAAAGCCATTTTTGGGTGGATCCAATATATACTTTCGGGTTTTCATCAGTATTTTCTTTTTTTTTTTTTTTTGGTTAAATGCCCAAGTTCTTATGTTGGAGGTTATTTATATTCTGTTTTATTGTTACTTTTTTAATAGCGTAAATTTTACGATCCGCGTAGGGGAAACCTAGGTAGGTTTGGTCGACGTTCATATATATATATATATATATATGTGTGTGTGTGTGTGTGTGCGCGCGCGAAGGCGGGCGTGTGTGTGTGTGTGTGTGTGTGTGTCCGCGCGCGTGTATGTATGTATGTATTGTTTCTTTAGGTATTAAAGCAAGATTTATTAAATTCAAACGGCAAGTCATGTTAAATTTGCATTATATGCTTTCAAATTTCCGAAAAAGCTTCCGGCACATCTGGATTAAAATTGGATATAAACTGTTGCGAACCCATATTTGATCTGAATTAAAAGAAAACAATATGGAGAAATCAACAGAAAACCAGTTCTCTGTTTGTAAGAGTCGTGATAATTCTCAGATAAGAAATGGAATCTGTGGAGAACCGTGTACGTCTGCATCCCTGAAGGGACATCATATTTATAAAAGGAAAAGTTTTTTTTTTATTATTTTGGCTCGTTATCTGATCGAGGTTGACCTCTTCCCATCTTATAACACAGCAATATTTATAACGCGTGTTTATGCTCTTATGATTTGCGCATGCGCTTCTATAAGTTATTTCTGTGTGGTTGAGCATACACACTAAATGAACGACACGACTGAGGCCAAACAAGTTTATTACATGCTCTCGTGGATTTTGTGAAGGGTTTAATGGACTGACAAAAAACATTGCATTTCATTTCAGCCTGGATGCACAAACATTTCCAAAATGCTTCCATCAGCGCTTAATAAATGTGCGGCATTGAAAATAACCACATGATCACACGGCACTACTCCACGGTTTGTAGATGGCCACAGACACAGACGTACAAACATATTACGACTAATGACAAAACAAACTCCTGACAGCATTTCAATCCAAGCTATGAATCTCACTTGCACATGCGCATTTTGGCTAGGCCCACTAACGGAAGGACAAAGAGATTACAGAACGGAATTCTTTTTATCGGTGGCCGAAAACACTTGGGCGCCATTAGCAAGGCCTTATATTTTATTCATGGTGTAAACGGCCGAATGACCATATTCACTCTTGTGGCTTTCATCATGGCGAAGAAAAAAGGAAGAGGCTGAGCTGAAACTATTTTCAATGTCATTTTTTTTTAATGTCACGTGACGCTTAACATGCAAATGAAATCGCCTTTTGATCACTTCATGATGGACTGGATGTTTAATTTGTAACGTTCAGGCAATGTGGCCAAAGGGCACTGAAAATTTAGATTGATACCGTCCGCCCATCGGGAAACGACGTATTCCGATAGCACTATTCATAACGTCATATCATAAAATCGTATTTCTGACCGTTGAACTTCGAAGAATAAAATTCTAAAATAATGGTAAAATTAGCCATTTCCATCGACCGATCAACTAGTGCCGGTTGAAATTTATAAAAACTTTCTGGTAAATCAATTTTTCAGCAAAACAAATCTCACAGGTCCAGTAACTTTTATCGCTCTTTCCACTATTAATATGAGTTTTTTTTTTGTTTAAAGTGGTCTGGAATGTCAGCACATTGATCATATCAGTATTCTCTCTTCCAGTTGATTGTGCTATGCATTTTAGTTGTTGCAGCTATTTAAAGACGTCAAGTTTTGTTGTATCTGATATTTGCAACAGTTTTTTGTTTGTCGTAATTTAGTTGCAGTTCCTGCCAAGGAATAAAGGTGTCAGTAGGACCAAGCAATATTTAATCCTTGCCGTGAAAAAGCGATTGTGTTCCGCTATCACATCTGATATATTTGAGGCTATGAATAACAAAAGAACTTTCTAAATATAAGATACCATAAAACAGTTGACAATAAGGATAATAATATTTTATGAAGAGTTATGCATCTAAATATATAGGGTAAGCATGGTGAATAAGATGGACAGAGCACCTATAAATATCAACAGTGTGAATATAGGAATCAACATTGCATTATTGACAGTCAATGCGAGCTTCAGGATCTATCTATCTATCTATCTATCTATCTATCTATCTATCTATCTATTTTTCTTGATATTTGCGCATTTATATCATTCTAGGCTATATTTATATATACATACATACATGCAGGTATATATATATATATATATATATATATATATATATAACACTAATAAATATATATATAAAATATATGTAAATATATATATAAACTATAAATATTTATAATATAAATAAATATATATATAATATAAATATATATAATATATATAAATATATATATATAATATAAATATATATATATAATATATATAAATAAATATATATATATATATAATATATCTATATATACATATATATATAGGTGAAAAGACTTAAATGTTCACTTTTATACTTATACACACTCTAGCTCTGATATTGATCACTTTATTCCATATTTATAGCACACCTTGAGAGTGTATTTCTTAATATATATATATATATATATATATATATATATATATATATATATCAAAAAAGGGATCACTGAAGTCAACACGCATTGCGTAGAGCAT
>CAHIKZ030004098.1:410000-442500 GCA_903632075.3 Acanthosepion pharaonis | reverse complement strand
ACTAACTTCCTGCCTGTCTATAATTTACTGTGCTCTTTATATCTCTTCTAATTAACATATGCAAATAGGTACACTCCTATTTAGCAATCTACTACCTTTCCCTGAACCGAAAAGTTCTCATGCCTTTGGTTGTTCTCGAACTTCTACAACATTTTTCCACCTCTCCTCCTTGAGGTTCATATTACCTTCTTTTTATTGAAGAGCTAGGTCTCATTCCATTTTTTTTTCTGTCTGAGTCACTCATGCTATCATCCATAGGCTGATCATCTATTGCATTGTCCTGATCTGAAGAACTCATCCTTTCTTCTTTGTCATGGTCTTCTTCCAACACAACGTCTTTATGTTCAAGTCTGAGTTTTGTACTGAAAAAACAGTAATTAATTCTCCCTTTTTCAAATTCTTCTATACTATCTATGTTTTTTAACTCTTCATACAGACCCAAAATATTTTTTCTTCTGCCGTTATGGCAAATCTTTCAAAAGGTGGGATTTTTTCTGTCAATTGCAGACTTATTGTTAGAGTAGTTCCATTTGCGTCCCCTTTTATATTTTACGTTTCACCACATACAGTGAAAGACAAATTATTCAATTGTAATATGTTCCATTATCTTGTATGTATAACTTATATCAGCCATCTTTTCAATAGTGTGGAATTGAATCGATTCATCCTCAATAATCAAATTTTGAGCTCCAAGTTTCTCAAATTCGCACAGTCTGATAGCTTCTCATATCTTGGGAAAATATTGCCTATTTGATTTATCTTTTTTCTATTAAATGGACAGAAATTTAGTTCAATTTGTTGTTTTGTTATTCTACGACACGTGATCACTAGTAAACTTCTTGCATGCATCTTACTTTAATATATACTTTATATCCCTTCTACTTGACATATGCAAACATGTACAATCCTATTTACTAATCTACTATATTTTCGGTTGCACATATATTAGTTTCCACTTGATGGGGAATAATTATATTTCATCTACAGTTTGGTTTAAAGTGTATTTTTGCATGACACTTCAATGCCTCAAATCAGGTTTGTTAGTTTCTGCCATTGACCACTTACCTCCCACATCCTGTTCTTGATGTCTTCAGCATAATCCTGGCAGCAATGTCTTTCTGGTGCTATGTCTCACCAAGGAGCAATATGTTTTTTTTACAAACGAAGCTGAAATATGAAAGGCGCATTGAGATAACGTAAGATGCCTTCCAAAAGCCAAGAAAAATATTAAGAAACAGAAACATTTCGCTAGAAACAAAGAAATAAGTAACGAAATGGTATTTAATATCAGTCTTCCTTTATGGCAGTAGATGAAGAAAAACTTGAAACAACGGAAATTTGGTTCTACATAAAAATGTGAGGAACGATGAAGCTTTAGAAGAAATATAAACAAAAAAGAAAGTTATATTTAACATCAGGAAGAAACGGTTGAAATTTCCAGGGAACATAATGAGGAAAGACGGCTTGAAAATATTGATACTCACATGATAGACATAAGGCAAAAGGACAACAACACATAACCTAGCTAGAGAGTGTGATTAAATGGATAATGGAGAAAGGTTTAGGAGAGATAACAAAAATATATTAATTATTTATTAAGAACTGCAAAAGTGTTGTAGAGTAGTTTCACAGTGGAGGCTTGTATTTTACTAAGTCGGTCCTAAAATAGGTTCGACGTACAAAACGTTAAGAATCTTGATATAATAGTTAATGACGCAGTAATCTAGTTGTGGTGGCTGATACTTTAATATCCGACTAACGGTCGTCCGACATTGACCAACTTACTGAGGATATTTAGTCCCCCCCCCACGAGGGCATCATGTGGCACAAGACCGGTTTACCGTGGGATCTCCGAGCCCGTGGGCTCGGCCAAAAATATGCCCTTTGAACCCGTATAAACAGGTTCAGGGTCGGTTTACCTCACCGAAAGAGACTCCACCCTTCGGCGTAGCCTCTTTCGGGTTCCTCTCCGCCCGAAGGCAGAGAGTTCAACCGATCAACCAGTCGACTGACTGACTGACCAATTCCCTGAGCGACTTCCTACTACTCCTACTTATTATAGGTAGGAGAGTCTATTAACTATACAATAGGTGTGTTCCACTATAACAAAAAGATAGACAACAATTGTGGATAGCCATGATTGTCTACGCCCTGATCGGACAAGAAACATAGAAGTAGAAGGCTGCCCTAAATTCAAAGTATTGCAAAATAATATCTTTTTACAAGAGAATTGTAAGTTCTACTAACGATTTATGGTGGATATTTCCGTCACACAGCCCGTCATGAGTTCGATACTTACAATCAACCACATGATGTCAATCTTTAACAATAATTGGATTAGTTGTGAAAATATTTTTTGAGGTTCACTAATGATTTCGTGAAAACAGTATCATGATAATAAAAATATACAGAAGAAGGCAAATGATGAAAAGAGAGGAGGAGGAATGTTTGTTCATTCGTTACTGTCACACTCTTGTCATTATCTTACTAATTCTTGGCTTGCCAACGATCTGTTGTCTCGTTGTCATTGTTTTCGCATTACTTATAAATGACTGCAAAGGTTGTCTATACGCAGCGAATGCCGCAATCTATATTTGCCTAATTAAATAAACACCATAATAATGAGAATTAATTTTTTTTTTCTTTGCCCCCAGAAAAAGATTTGGGACGATTCAGACGGCAATGATGAAGTTGGCGGGAAAAATTCATTAAAGTGCAGAATTTGAGTTGATTGCTATTGCTAGCGGTAGTTAGCATATAATCTGAAGAAGAAGAAGAAGAAGAAGAAGAAGAAGAAGAAGAAGAAGAAGAAGAAGGAGTAGGAAAAGGAAGAGGAGAAAAAGAAAAAGAAGACGTAGTAGTAATAGTAGTAGTAGTAGTAGTAAAAGAAGAAGAAGAAGAAAAGAAAAAGAAGAAAAGAAGAAGAAGGAAGAGAAGAAGAAGAAGAAAAGAAAAAGAAAAAAGGAGAAGAAGAAGTGGGAAGAGGAGAAGAAGGAGGAGGAAGAGAAGAAGACAAAGAAGAGATAAAAAGAAGTAGCAGTATTAGTAGTAGTAGAAAAAGAAGCAGAAAAAGAAGAGGAGGAAAAGAAGAAGAAGAAAAAGAAGAGGAAGAATAAAAAGAATGAAGACGGAGATGAATAAATGATAGAATGGATGAATACCAAGAAAGAAGCTGAAGAATAGGAAGAATGAAGACAAAGAAAGAAGTCGAAAAAGTTAAAGGAGAAAAAAAAGGATGTAGACAACGAAAAATTTTAGAAGAATGAAACCGAAAAAAGATGCTGAAGAAGGAGAAAGACAAAGCGAAAAAAGATGGGAAAGAAAAATACAGTGGAAGAAGAAAAATAAAGAAGAATAAGAAGGAAATTGAAAAAGGACATAAATGAAGGCTGTGAAGAAAAAGAAAAAATGAAGAATGCAAACTTTACAAAGACAAAAACCAAAACGAAAAGAAGAATGAAAAGTTTGGAAAAGAAGAAATATGAAGAAGAGAAAAAAGACCAATGAGAAAGGAAAAAAATTAGGAAGAAAAGAAAGAAAATAATAGAAGAAAAAGAAAGAAAAAAAATCAGATAAAATCCATGATTTTTAAATCCGCTAGACCATTAAAGGGATTACTAAAAGAAACTTGTTGATAATTGGACGGCTTTATTAGCCCCGTGTTAATGGTAGTACTCAGTACCTCAGCTGGTTCAAAAATTAAAATTAAAAACCAACTTTTCCGCTAAATTTAAGAAAAATGTTAAGGAAAAATTGAATACATGAAGGAGACTTTTTATAATTTTGTTCAGCTAGAATATTGTGGTAAATGCAATCCACATCCACCCCAAATCGACGAGATTTGATGTCACATGATCCTCGGAGAAAAAAATCAATAATAATAATAAATAGAAATCTCAAAAATGTGTCACATGGGAACATGAACAATCCCTGTTGTAGTTGGCGCCCTAGGATTGGTTGTAAATTGAAGGGATTCCTGGAAGTTTATGTCTCAAAGAGATACAAAAATTCTTCCCACAAGTAGAGTCCACACATTATGAAGAGCTTTATCTATGTATTTTTTTTCTGTCAGTGGAAAGTGTCATGATACCATTTCTAACCTTCGTTCCCTAGGCGGGACCCGGAAAGAAATGTGTAAAGATCAGAAATCAAAGGAAAGAAAAAAAATAACAACAACAACAATAATAATAATAATAATAATAATAATTATTATTATTATTATTATTATTATTATTATTATTATTTTCTTTGATTTCTGTGGTATACACATTTCCTTCCGGGTCCCAATTAGAGACCTAAGGTCAGAAATAGCTTCATAATATTTTTCCACTGATTATTTTCTAAAATAAAATAAAATCACACCATTTTACATAGATAAAGCTCTTCATAATCTGTGTGTCCTACTTGTGAATACAATTTTTATATTTCTTTCAGGCAAGGATTAACAGGAATAATAAACAATGAGTCTATCAGGGCCTTATCCAATCAATCCGAGGGATCCAAATACGATTGGAATTCTTGATGCCCTCGTGTGCCACATTTTTTAGATTTAAATTTTTGATAGTTTTCTGAAAATATTCAAAGATTCATTACAATCTGCAGTCACTGCTATGTCAATAAGAAAACCCGTTCTCTTTTTGTGATCTTTGATTAAGATGTCTGGGTGATTAGCATTGATTGTTCTGTCCGGGTGTGTATTGTAACGTCCATCATGGACTGAACATTTGATCAACAACGAAGTTGTAGATAAAATGGAAACAAATATTACACATAGCACGTTGAGGAGATTGTTGACATTTCTTGAGTAAATAATTAGGAATGAGTGCGTGGAAATATCTGATACTTACAGGGCAGATTGAAAACAAAAAAGACAGAGGAAAACAACGCATAAATTACCTCGCGAGTGTGAGGAAATGCATGGAATTTAAGGGTTTAAGGGAGATAACAAAAAAAAACAATTATTAGGAGTTACAAACGACAAGAAATTTTGGAGATCCATTATAGCCAACACCCAAAAAGACGAAGAAGAATAAGAGGAGGAGGAGGTGAGAAGAAGAAGGAGGAGGAGAAGGAGGAGGTGGTGAAGAAGAAGGAGAAGTGGAGGTGGTGGTTGTGGTAGTGGTGCTGGAGAAGAAGAAGAAAAGAAAAAGAAGAAGTATGAGGTGGTGGTGGAGAAGAAGAAGAAGAAGAGGATGTAGGAGAGAAGGATGAGGAGGACGTGGTGGTGAAGAAGAAGAAAAAAGAGGAGGAGGTAGTGAAGAATTAGTAGTACTAGGAAGAGGTGGTGGTGGTGAAGAAGTAGAAGGGGAGGAGGAGGTAGTGGTGCTGGTGAAGAAGAAGGTGGTGGTGGTGGTGGTGGCGGTGGTGGTGGTGGTGAAGAAGAAGAAGAAGGAGGAAGAGGTGGAAGTGGTGCTGGTGGCGAAGAAGAAGAAGGAGGAGGAGGAGGAGGTGGAGGTGTTTTCTGTAGGTATTAGCGACGGTCACAGATCTTCGAATATCGTCGAAGCACAAAGAAATTTAGCAAATAATAGAAATCACATTGAGAAGTTTCGATAGCAGCAGCAAAATGCAAAGAACATGTAACAAGATAAAAAAATAATGACATGATCAAGACGTTGTCATTCCACTCTACATCAAACAAATTGTTAGGAAGGAAACGCTCGTCAATAGTGGAAAGATTAATAACAGTTACTGGACTTGAGAAACCTATTTTCCTGAAAAAACAGTTTTAAGAAAAAGATTACTTACACCATTTATATTCAGTCTATTGTTCTCATTTTTTTTTTCAAGGTGTATATCATTCTAGGTAATCTACAGGGAACATGTTGAAATAATGGTTGTGATTTCAATCCCTAAATCGCCTAGTGTGTAATTATATTCACTGGAAACGGGCATAGTGGGCCATTCTGCACAATGGAAACGGAACTGTATTAAATAGCATAAGAACTAGACGAGATGTCCTTAAATATGGGAACGTTTTCCCACCTCTCAAATTCCATGTCCATCGGCCTCATGTCACTATTTCAGACGTCCTTGAAGCGAAAATGCCGTCGCCAACGTCCCCTTTGTCGGTGACCAGTTCCGAAGAGAAATAGTGTAAACAATAAGCCAGATATTCAAACAAAAATTAACAGAAAAATTTGAAGAATTTCAAACGAACATAGTACTGGTCATTGGAAACTGAATTCCTCATTATGAGGAAATATCTAATATTTTACAATTACCATGCCTGATATTAACATTAACATTACTAATAAAGTAAGCACGATTGATTGCTTCTACTAGCATCCGCAGTATTCAGCTAGAATTGGTTGGCGCTTACCGTCATCTGCCATCGACCGCTGCATGTCAGGCCAATTTAGCGAGCAGTTGATACTGGCCTATCTGGAGAGGTACTGGCTGCTACAGGTTGTTTTGTTTGGGTCATTGAAGTCTATTATTTATTTAGTGAAGTTAATTCTAGGAGAAGGCTATCGTAGTTCGACGTCCGGGAAGAAACAAACTCACTACACTTGTTCTGTCGTTTTGTGTCGGCTCGACAAGCTTGTTAACCAATTACCCACACCAGGCTTTCCAAGCGCGCTCCTAAGTATCGATTTACATATTCAGGATTTGTAAATCATTATTACCACAATGTTTTGTGTCTTGACGCGTGTGTCTTTCGCTATTGGTTACGTATTCTGTTTCAAACTTGTTTGTCCGATTTCTCACACAAGAAACGTTAGTCGAGCCTGCTTTCCTTTGTTAGACAACAATGCAGGTTAGTTACCATGCGAGTGTCATTCAGTGTTCGTGTTTCTTTTGAAACGGCTACAGTAAACCAATAAAATGCAATCGAAGCGTTTGCTAGCCGAACAATAGCACAATTATCTGACAACGACTCCGGTTTGCTTTCGAAGGTCCAAGCACGACGATACTGAGAGGGTCGCACGCGCAATTATTTGTCAATGTGACATCGAAAGAATAGAATCGATTAGAAAACAAATTGTTGCCTAAGAAGGAAAGATCTTAAGTATTAAATCGTCAGAGAGTAAGAATCAGCAGGGATACCGTATGGTGCCCAGGTTTTAAAATGCTTTCAAGAGTTATACCTCAGCTGCTGATGGCGGCATAGAATTTGATATGGCTGTACAGGCTCACATAGGAATGACAGTTTCGGTTGACACAAATCAGTGTAATGACGCTCTTAACACCCGACCACCCCGATGTCGCTGTGTTGTTTTCTTTACTCCGAACACATTTCTCCCCGGCGGCAAGTCTCCGTTTTTCCTTTCCTCGCTCCAGCCTTTGGTGTACATCCTGTCTCTTAGCGTGAGCCAACGCTGGCGACGTCTTCCCACCTCTCAAAGTCCATGTCCATCGGTCTCATGTCACTTCTGTAGACGTCCTTAAAGCGAAGATGACGTCGCCCTAGTGCGCTATTGTCGGTGACTAGCTCCGCGTACAGAAATACCTTCGGAATCCTACCATCAGCGGCAAGTCTCCGTAGAGTGCTGCTCCCCGTGTTTTGCCGTAGCGGTAAGGCGAAGCCCAGGGCTGGGTTTTATGAGAGTTCGTTTTTTTTCTATGCAGCACGTCTTCTCTCTCCACGCCACTAATGTTGTCCAAGGAAAAGGTAGGATCCCATAAGGTTTGCCATAAGCGTCTTCGCAGTAGTTGCCAGAACGGTGTTAAACATAATATCCGACAATCTTAGAGTTTCCGCCTACTGATTTGTCTTCGGGGTTTACTCTCGAAGCCTATCCCATGATTGCGTATGGCCGCAACACAGAGGGAGTTTAAATTCAGAATTTGCCTTCTTTTAGATATTCTACAAAAAGTTATGTCTCAGCTGCTGATGGTGATGCAGCATCTGTTATGGCTGTACAGGCCCACACACGAGTGACAGTCTCGATTGAAACGAATGCACGCGAAGACGCTCTCCCACGGCGTTGTTGTCTTTTCTTTCTGTCGATCACGCTTCTCCACAGCTAGAAAATTCCAATTCTTCTCTCCTCGAACCAACCCTCGGTGTAAATCGCTTCTCCGTGTAAACGATAGTTAGCGACATCTTCCCATCTCTCAATGTCCATGTCCATCGCCCGTATGTCTCTATTGCAGACGTCCTTGAGATGAGGTCTCCACCTTGCTGATGGCCAGTTCCCCGCATAGAAATACCTTCGGAATCTATCCCCTTAGCTGACTTTTGCTTCCCGTGTTATGTAGTCGCGGTGAGACGACACGGGAGTGTCCTTTCTAGGATGCAGGCTTGAGCAGGGATTTATGAGAGATCGGCAATTGCAGCCCGTTTAACCTCTCGATGCCACCGATGTTATCCAAGAGAAAGGGAGTGGCCAATAAAGCTTAGCACCATCACCTTGGTCACAGGAGTTGCCAGAAGCAAATTAAACATAATATCAGAAAGTCTTGGGGACTCTGGCTCCGGATTTATGTTACTGTTTTTTGGGTATATAACACGTATAAATAGTGAGCGAGTCGGAATGACTTATTTCCCTTTATAGTCGACCAATAGAAGGTTGACCAATCAGAAGCCGCCCAACACTGCATCCCTCGTGTATAAAGGCGGCCATCTTTGTTTCTCCTAGCGGAAGGACCAGAGGCAACTTGTCAGGCGAACATGACAGACGGAAGAACTACGCTCTGCTACTTTGCTGAGATATCCACTGCGAACCTGCACTACGCTTTCCTACTGTCTCCGAAATATTTACTGCCAACCTCTGGATTCTATACTCGAGGACGACCGTCATGAAAATGTCTAACAATTTATCCTCAGTGTTTACAACCGAACCCTTTCCCAAGCTTTCTCTTAGAGAGACTACACTCCCGGATTAACGAATTCCGTCAACCTGAAAATGTAAGGAAGCTATTCGTTTATATATTTTCACATTTTTTCGTCAGATTTCTTTTTTTTACAATGCAACTAATCTTCGTCCGACAAAGCCCAATGGCTGCCACAAGTTCTTCATCAAGCATTGTTCATTTTAAATCACAAAGAGATTTACTAATTGCCTCAAACTACCAAAAGATAATCAAAGTAATAAGTAACAGGAAAATTTCGTAACAGACAAAGTAAAAAGTACTGAACTGTTAGGTAATATCAGCCGTCCTATATGGCAGTGAATGATAAACAATCTCATCACAGCTGAAGAAGTGACTGGAAGTTATAGAAATGTCTTCCTAGAGAAGTACACTGCGAATACAATGGATTGAACATGTGAGCAACGTCAAAGTTTTGCCATATTTAAACTTAACATCAAGAAAAGACAGTTAAAGTTTCTATGGCACATAATGAAGAAAGAGGGCTTGGAAAATCTGATACTCACAAGACAGATTGAAGTTTTGGTTTGGATTGGTTTGTTTCAAGGCATATCATCCTCAATGGGTTATTTAATGCCAACAAGATTGTTATTGCTGGTAATATTTAAAAAAAATATTTTGCTGATAATTAAAAAATATTCCGGTATTAAAACCTATTTTTACACTTGCATATTGTTTGGGGGTTAACTATTTGCCCATAGCTGGTGCCCTAACAGGTGCTACCACCCCGGGTCAGGGTGGACCTGGAAACACCAGCAATTAAGAAGTGGTTCCACGCTCCTCAAAGCCTCCTGATCAGAGGCCTTGCTGTCGGACGTAGTTTATCGTCTTACCCAGGATGCGGATGTTGTTTATCGTCATACCCAGGACGACAGATTGAATGAAATAGCAAAAAGACTATATTTATTAAGAGTTATAGAGAAGAGGTTGTGAAGAAGCATAGTTGCGTCAACATCCTTAAGAGATACAGCATAGAGAAGAAGAAATATTTCGAAACTTCGGATAAACTTCTCGCGGTTTGCATCGCTTGTTTTACGTGTCACTACACTACCAAAGAATTTTTTTATACAGGGTTGGCTTTGAGGTCCCATAAGGTAATTCTTGCTTGTTTCTTTGGCTGAAACCACAGCTTTTTGTCTCTAATCTATAATTAGCCCGTCATTTATTCATGTTTCTCATTACTAATATGACGAAAGGTTCCTTCAGTTTTCTTTCTGATTCTGCCACAAATAAATTAACGTTGGTGTATCTTTATGATTTCCTTAGGGTTTTATCGTTGTCCGTTTAAAAACTGCATGCTGGTCTCGCACGTCTCTTTCTCTATCCGCGTGCAGGTTATTTGTTCCTAGTAAAGGTTACAAATTACTCAAATATTTTTACCATATAAACTACGTTTTTTCAGTAGTTCAAGCAGTCTTTATATCTTACCTTATCAAATATATGCATAATATATGCATAATATATTTTTTAAAATAGGAAGAGATGCTACTACCTTTGTACTGAACGTTTTCATACCATTCTGCTCCAAACACTACCATTTTCTTCTCTTTTCTTGAAAAAAAATCTACATTACTCTTTCCCTATTTCCATTATAAATAATTATTCTATAAGCTCTTGTTCATTTGAATCCTAATCATAAGTTTAGTTATGTGGCTTATTATATTGATTATCCGATAGAGCTTGCATTTATTTTCGCCTGGTTTCGTTAGTATCTCTATAAAGACCTTCTGGTATTTCACCGCTGTTTTTTTTTGGTGGGGGTAGTATCTTATCGATTCCGACATCGTTTAAGGAATTTCAGTTACATGATTTGATTGGTTGACTGATTTTATTTGAACGGCTTTTGCAGGTTATTTAAACCAGAACATATTTTGGTATGTAAGAGATCTTTGACGATAATAACAATTTACTGATAACATTATTACTATTTAACCCATAATTGAGGGAATAGTTACATTTGTACCTTTCTCCAGGGTATATGGGTGTAAGTGAATACAACAAACCCGATTGGAATTGGAACATAGCTCTCGATTTCTAGTTGCCAGTTGTTATCCATTATGCTACACGAACATCCAAGCTAACAGCATCTGAAATTCCCAAGCGGTCACCCATCTAGGTACTGACCAGGCTCGACGTTGCTTAAGTTTGGTGATCGGAAGTGAACATATTTGGTTTTATAGTCTATGCTATTTGTACTAATAGTCTGTAACCAACAAGAAATATGGCGAGCAAATGGAAGGTAAAATCGCTATGCATCTGTTGAAATTTTATTATTATTGAATATTCCTGGCATTAACGTAGAGTGATTTGAATAATCTCTGGTGAATGGTTGTGAAGGCATTTCAGAGTCATATAAGAAGTTTTACGGTATCGATATATTAAATTACATTTCATTGTCGGAAAAGTTAGCAGCTGAGTAAAAATTTAAAAATCCAACTAGCTTATATATTCAGTTCGGATAATGTATATCAGTGATTTTATAATCAATAAATCCTAAGTAATCATAGGTAAAACCGTAGTAGTTACTGCGACGTGGTAGGCACTTGTCCCGAATCCAGCTCAATTATCACAGTTTAGAGTTTCTAGGAGGTGAGAGAGCTGTGATGGAAATTCATAAGCATCTAGAGTATAATGTCATTTAAATAAGAGAAAGATAATTAGTCTTTCTTTTAACACTTCCTTCCATATAAAATGATATGTGAAATCAGGATATACGATTTTATGTCACGTCAGAAGCTGTATCATTATTCCAATACGACAGTCAGATGTTAGATGGAGCTAAAAAAATGTAAGAACATGGTGAAAAAAAAAACATAATCGTACATTAATAATATTGTTACTTCAGCTCCAGAATCCAAAACACGTTATGACACTCAGTTCAAAAGGATGTGTTGCGTTTATTTATTTTTATTTTTTGCGACCTCAGCTGTTGAAACGAACGTGAATAATACAAAAAAGAAAAATATGAATACCGTATCACTCTTTCTATTGTAATTTATTTTTCATAGAATATTGTGGAGAAATAAAAAAAGCAAAAAACAAGACGATCTTTCCAATTTGTTTTGCGCATTAAAAAATGAAAGTACCCAAGAGCAGCTATGTAAAGAACGAAGACATTTTATTGTCGTTCACAATTTAATAGAAAAAAAATCAAACTGCGTCAGTTTTCCGAAAGACGTTTGCTAAACACGCAAGACTGCTCTTACCAAGACTGGTTTTATAAACTAATACAAACCCTGACACGAAAAAGTCTACGAAGAAATTAAAACAATTGTACATTTAGAATACTTGTCAACTTATAAGAATCATTCCCAGAAATTATGATAAATAATCATGGAAATTATTACAACGGGGTCAATATTTCATCTGTAGAAAATGCAATGTCGAATATCCACATAGAAATGAGTACTTATATGAAGAGGCGTAAAATGGCCGACGGGCTTCGTTGTGCTGTAGTTTAGTAGTAAATCTGTTTTAGTGTGTTGCTTTTTTTACTTATAGAAAGAATGTATGCTGGCTAATAATAGGAACATGCAATAATGCGAGCTATGAATTGAAGATGTTAATATCAAGTAAGAAAATTTAAATATCTTCGAAGTACTTTAAGAAGAGACGGAATCTGTTAAACCTAAATCTAAAGTATCTGTCTATATTTCTGAGATGAGGTATTATGTACATTATTTACATTATTCGGGCTATAGTTCTCATCTTTGTCGCCATATTTATTACAACGTTTCGGCCGTTGTACGCTCCGGCATTCTTCAGGTGGTTGGAATGTCGAACTGAACCCTTTATTTCGCCCACTGGGGTAGACTGTTCTAGTTCCATGTGCCATGTTTTTAATGGATGTCTGTTATCAGTTATCTCCTTGTTAATTTCCCTCTGAAAGTTCTCCACTGCATTAACCTGGTATTGAACTCACACTCTTTGGGTCCTGTCAATGGATCTAACCAACGCCTTTATCCACTGTGCCAAGTGTCCTTGAGGAAACGTTGTAATAATAATAATAAATACGGCGACAAATAATGTCTAAATCTAAAGGTACATTAGAATAGAAAAATAAAATCTCCCAAAGTCTACGCAAAGTGTAAGGAAACAGAAAATTTTCAGTGGAAGCAAAGAAAAAAATTTTAATATGCTATGTAATATCAATTCTCCTACGTGACAGTGAATTCTGGACAATTTCCTCTCAGATGACAACATAGATATAGATTTACAGTAGGATACTGAGAATACCATGGACGAAGCACTTTAAGAAAAACGAAGTTTTAAGAGAAATTGAAATAAAAAAGAGTGCTTCTACATATAACCAGAAAAAAAGACAATTCTATTTTCTAGGAGACACGATGAAAGACAGCTTGAGGAATCTAACACTCACGGGATATATTGAAATGAAGGACAAATGGAAGCACCGAAAAACGTAACGAAGCAGCTTATACAAATGGATAATATATCAGGAATTTAGATAGATAGTGGAAAGATAAAACTAAATAGCTACAAAGAGTAGGATGTTTTGGAGAGCCATGATCAACCACGTCCTGTGGTGACATGGCATATAAAAAAATCTCAAATCGAGGAACATTTCGACACGATATTTTAATACGTTCCCCTTACTTTGGACGTAAATGTTGACAAATTTTGAAATCGATTTGGCGTTTTAATTCTGGGCAATGTATTCATGACTTATTTCGACTTTCGCCAAAAACCAGCATCTAGATATTTAAAGTTAACTCCATCGCCAGATATGTGTCATGAAGGAAATGAAAGCTGAAATGGGGGTGCATATAAATGATGCAATCATGATTTTCGATATCAATTCAGCACACTCTAAACGCGCATTTATTTCGTGATTTATGCAAGGATGTGCAGGTTGAAGATCCAGTTCTCTTTCATTCATATGCAAGTGGGTTGGATTTCCCGTGGAAATATTTCTAAATCGAGTAGCAGGTCTCAGAGTTATTTATGACGGATCGAAAAACATACCCTTGCAGAACAGTTACCAGCTTTGCACTTGGATTACATTTGTCACTGACTGAGCTGACATTTTTGTTTCGTATGCGAATTTGTTGAACAAAGGAGTTTAAGAGAAAAGGCCAAAGTTTCTTTGGCAGGAGAATGTACGTTGGCATTGGCATTAAAATTTTTGTAGTGAAATCAGAAAATTCTTTTTAAAGCTAGCAGATTTTTTCTTCAAATATTAGCATCAAGAAGAACTCTGATCAAAAGCAACAAATGATCCCTTAAATATTTTAGAACGTCATTCATATGAGCTAATCTGGATTTTAAATCGGTTCAAACGGAAAATATGGTAAGGAACCTGAAGGGTCTAACGAACTGGAATTGGTTTGGTTTGTTTTACGGCATATCAACCTCAATAGGTTATTTAATGACGAAAACATTTTTAGAATAGATTCATATGAATAGAATATGTATTCTTTGGTTTAGATTGGTTTAGTTTATTTTGTTTTACGGCATACAATCCTCAATAGGTTATTTAATGACGAAAACATTTTTAGAATAGATTCGTATGAATAGAATATGTATTCTTTGTTTTAGATTGGTTTAGTTTATTTTGTTTTACGGTATATCAACCTCAATGGGTTATTTAATGCCGACAACATTTTTAGAATAGATTCGTATGAATAGAATATGTATTCTTTGGTTTAGATTGGTTTGGTTTATTTTGTTTTACGCCATGTCAACCTCAGTGGGTTATTTAATGCCGACAAAATTTTTATTGCTGGTAATTTTTTTTTTTCAAAAATGTATGGCTGGTAATATTTTTTTTTGCTTCAAAAATCTATTTCTGATATTTTTCTTCAAAAAAATATTGTTGGTAATATTGTATTGTTGGTAATATTTTTTTACAAATTATTTCTGGTATTAAAACCTATTTTTCATACCTTCATAGTGTTTTTACCCCAGTTAAAGGTTTAAGTATTTGCCCATAGCTGGGACCCTAACAGGTGCTACCACCCAGCGTTAGGGTGGACCTGGGAACCCCAGCAATTAAGAGGTGGTTCCACGCTCCTCAAAACCACCTGATCAGAGGCCTTGCTGCTGGACGTAGTTTATCGTCTTACCTAGGACGCGGATGTAGTTTATCATCATACCCAGGACGGCTGAAATTTGTATGCGTAGAGTTATGGGAGAAAGTTTGGTTGGACATCTTTTTGGGGTGTTAGAACGCGACAAGGAACATGCTTCGTTTGCGGCAATTTTAAACCAGGCTCTTCCTTAACTAGTTCTTACTTGTGGCACGTCATTTCAGGAGATGTGCGATCATGGCTCTCCAAATCGACATCAACCTTGTGCGCTTCCCTGCTTTTGCTAAGGCTCCCAAATAGTCATCCTTCATCCATTCTCACAAGCTCGTTGGGTCCATTTACCCGGCCTCCCCACCGAGGCTGGATGTGATACAAGGTCGTTCTTAACACGGGATCACCATACACATACTTATGCATATGAGCCAAGGACAAAAGTTTAGATTTTGCCCAGCCCAAGCGACCACTGTCACGCCAGCATTGGTATTACACCGACCCAACCTCTTTATTGCGATGGGGAAGGTACTACTGCAGGATTTGAATCTCAGCAACTTCTCCCATCTCAGCAACTGAGCAACTTCTTCCATCGAAAATGAGGAGAATCATAGCCCCACTTATAGTATAGTACTGAGGCGTTAACTACGCCTCAGTAAACCCTAGCTAACTAATGGTTAACTCCTGTGCCAGTTAAAGTAAGTTGGTGGCTCTTAACCACCGCTCTCTCTCTCTCTCTCTCTCTCTCTCTCTCTCTCTCTCTCTTGTCCTCCATAGACATTTTTACAATTCCCTTTTTTCAAGTGACCAAGGAACTTCAGCTGACTTTTCCTGATTCTGGGCTTACGTTTGCTTTTTGTTGACATTGTCATTAAAATTACCTCGTTATTTACCATATAAGAGGATATATAGCACATAGAAATCTAGCACTATTTTTTTTTTAATATTTCGCCCCAAGCAAGGCAATAAACTCATGGTAACGCAAGAGAGCGAAAGAATATGAGAAAAATATTATTAAGGAGAGAGAGAAAGAGAATGAGAGAGAGAGAAAGTGAGTGCAATAAAAGAACAGTAATTAAGAAAACAGAAGGTAAAGATTGACGTTGCTTTTAATTTTTTAACTATCAAATTTGATTGTGTTATAGTAACTTACCCATGCACACATGGACTCTCCCAGCTATAAATAGGAGCAGGTACTGCCTTTTGGAGGATGAAGTTTCCAGCAGTCAGCTCTGACAGTCGGACCGAACATTCTTGCTGTAACACACCCGTTTGTATAAGTTTATATTACTTTTTTCTGTTAATATATTTGTTTAACTAAATTCCTCTCTTTCTGTTTTTATTTCTGGTCCGAACAATGTCACAACAGATTGGGAAGCCAGAAAATGGAAGTGTTTCACAAGCGAGAAGTGTTAGAAAAAAAAAATGTTAGCATAGAACTTACGGTTACATCTAGCCATTTCAACTTCAAAATGTCAAGATCATGCTACCAATCTAGTGTCATGCGTGATACACGTTTAGGCGATCATGTATCTTTCGATACCTGACTGACGAGGAAGTTTTTTTTTTTTCAGCAGTAGATTGCCATTTCTTTCTCCGGTAGATCAGTTGTGATCCAATGCTAGAGAACCCGGTTTGTCCTGCTATTTACCCATAGCCGGACAAGAAGAATAGAATTCATATACTTCACAACGGTTTTGGCGCATAAGGGAATGTTATGTAATCGACTGGAATTCGAATTCGACTTTTCGATTCCTCAATCCGAGCCGGTAACTATTACTCCATCTCAGTGGTCTTAAATTCCTGCTGTTGAGGTATCAAAGAAAAGGGTGGATTCATTACTTCCGGATTTAAATTTCCACGCTGGTAAGCGTTACAATATCCCACTGCACATTTTGTCGTATTGTATATATAGCTCACCGTTTGATTATTTGCATAAAATTATCATATATTGCCATTTTTATTTTAATACCTTTTACTGGATATTAACTACAAAGAAATCTAATTAATAATTGTTATTATCACCCCCATGATCAGATATGGTCGTAGGGTCATTGAGCAACTGAACAGCTGACCAGTTCCCTCCACAAACCTGGGTATTCATCTATGCGGACGGTCTCTTAGACATGAATACCTAGAGGAGTCAATTCGTCTCCATGTCAAACAATGGCAGATATCGTCCAACATGAATTCTGCATTAGTCACGGATAAATGGCACTGCCCCACACATTGATATCAATGTAGGACGCCCTACGCCTATCCATGACTTGTCACCACCATAATGGCTTCGTATTTAGAAATGGAGTTCAGTCTACCAAGAGACAAAGAAAAAAAATCAACGTATTTTAATTAAGTATTCCACACTATGTAATTAAATATTCCACAATGTTCAAATTTTTAAATATGAAAATTCCATCTTCTTGGCAGATGTTATTATGCCCATGTGGGATACTGAATATAAAAAAAGTGATAAAATCTTAAAAACAAAACATTTAGACTCTACACCCAAACTGATATTAAAAATACATCGTTAACCTTCAATATATCCTTGTGACAAATTCTCTTACCCTTTTTTCTTTCAATATGAATCCGGGTAATTTCGATTTTCTATTTCTAAATCTGTTTATAAGTATTCTTACGTTCCATTTCTCTTAAGACTTCGACATTTCCTTCTCACTCCTTCCATGATATTCTCAGCAGGCTTCTGTAGAACAATATAACTGCTGCCTCCAGTTTTCTCCTCATTCACTGTCATGCAAGAGGTTTGACATTGCGTAATAGTTCACTATGCTTTCCTTTGTGTCTAAAGAAATTTTCAGGTTTCCTTGTTCGGATTTCGGTATCATATTTTTTTTTTTTATGTAGAAAATATTCTCGGATATTTAAATTTCTGTACTTGCTTAATTCTGACATCTCCAAGTTTCTATCCTAATGGTTTCTTCTCTCTTCGCTTGTGGAATTCTTATCTGGCTTTCCTGTCATCTACGAGCTTCAAAATTTAAATGCATCGTCAATCATCATCACCATCTGTCTCTTATGAACGCTGTTCGTTTATTGTCCTTTTTCTGTTTCTTTTACTCTCAGAAAACACTCGAGTATTATTGGCTTTTTCCGTCTTGTTTGTGCTGAAATGTGTATAAAAAAAAGGAAGTCATTTTTATTCATAGCCATGCAGGTGATGCCTTTGCAGATGCCGAAAATAAACTTTCGGTGAATGCATCAGAGTACAATAAGAGTAAAAAAATAGATGCGATTTAGTAGCAATAGAAATCCATATAGAACAGTGCAAAATGATTTTACCACAGAGCGCTTATTTTAAACATAGACTCCAGGCCATATCTTATAAATCATAAGAGAGTTTCTACGCAAACTGGCCCCTCCAAGAAATCATTTTATAATTTTATTTTTGATTATATCGTTGAAAGATGCACTTTATTGTTTTAATTCAATTTACGATTTTATTCACTTTGCTATGTAAAAGCATTGCAATCCATATAAGATTCTGCTTATAGACATATCAAAATGAAGTTCTGGTACGATCACCCAAGTTAAGCAACGTCCAACGTGGTCAGCATCTAGATGGGTGCCAATTGCCAATATCAGGAATTGAAAACGTGGAAGTGCAGCTGGTGTAATGAATAACGGCTCGGAATTGGAAGCCGAAGAGCCGAGTTCCATTCCTAACCAGGTTGACTATACTTATGCACCAATACATTTGGGAGAGGCATGAATCCACATGTCCTCCTTTCAAATATGAGTCAATCAGTAGAACTTGTATCTGCAAAAATCATTAATATCCCGAAAAGATTTTCACAATCTAAAATATTTTCTGGTTTATTTGAAGCCAGAAAATACTGCAAAAGGTTGATAAGCCGTAAAAACCAAATCAAAACAATATGTCTATATTTCTGAGATGAGGTATTATGTACATTATTTATATTATTCGGACTATTGTCCTCATCTTTGTCGCCATAATTATGACAACGTTTCGGCCGCTGTACGCTCCGTCCTTCTTCAGGTGGTTGGAAAGTCGAACTGAACCCATTATTGCGCTCACTGGGGTAATCTGTTCTAAAATTGAAATATGAGCACGGGTGAAAAATGATGCTGAAGACATTAGGTTTATAATACCCAGAAATTCATCCACAGATCTCACGAACACAAGGCACAGTGGATAAAGGCGTTGGTTAGATCCAGTGACAGGACCCAAAGAGTGTGAGTTCAATACCCGGTTAAAGTAATGGAGAACTTTCAGAAGGAAATTAACAGGAGATACCTGATAGCTGACATCCATTAAACGTGGAATTAGAACAGTCTACCCCAGTGAGTGAAATAAAGGGTTCAAGTCGACATTCCAACCAACTGAAGAATGCCGGAGCGTACAACAGCCGAAATGTTGTAATAAATATGGCGATCAAATAATGTAAAAAGAAAATATCAAACTGTGAAAATATTTTTATTATTGAAAATCGAAAAAAATATTTTCTTCAAAATGTTCGTTTATTTATTTATTTATTTATTTTAAAGAAAGATTTAATAACAAAAAAAAACTGTATACATTTACGGGATGCGGAAAAAATCAAACGTATCAGGTTAGGATCGATCTTTCATTTAACGTACAGAAATAATAAAAAAAGAAAAGAAAAGCAGATTTGTGAAATAAATGACGTTGTTTTCTTAGAATACCACAGGAGGAAATACTGAAATAAAGTACCGTTCTCGAAAGGATGGAGAACTCAATGCAAAAATTACAAAATATGACAGATGTGATCAAAATTAATGTCACAATTGGAAGATTCCCAAAGAGTCTTTCAAAGAACATGAAAAAAATAAAAACGAATAGTAACTGAAACCTTCCAGATGTTAGCATTATTGTATCTGCCAAGAGTAATTCGGTGAATGTTGAAGAATTTACGAGTTCTGCTCTCAGTAGATTTTTAGTGAAACAATGGATACATTATAACAAAAAAAAATTCAGTCTATAACAAAAAAAAAATAAACATTAAGAAAAAAGACGATTGCATTCATAATTGCCGTCTCAGTTAACTGATGAATTATTTTTAGTGGATACTTATTTCATTGATTGAAATATTTATTTTTTGTTATTATTAACGAAAGCTTTTAAGCCTTAACTGAGTGTCTGTTAGGGTCACACGGGTATTAATCAAAGAGCTTACAGCTTAGAATTAAATGGTCGAACATTTATTTTACACAGAAAATATCTATTCTTCAACATAATCTCTTCTACTTAAGTTTCTGAGATGAGGTATTGAAATTATTTACACTATTTACATTTTTCCGACTTTTTGTCAAGGATATATGGCCAGTTGAAAAAAAAGTTTAAATATTCCAGTGACTTGACACAAAGATTCGTCAGTTCAGTACTTGGTTACAGCAGAGGTGAACAATAACTTCTTGAGTTAAAAGGATATCCGGAAGAGGCATGGCACGTGGAATTAGAACAATCCACACAGTGGACGAAAGAAAGGGTTCGGTGAAAAAGTCTAATCACCTGAAGAAGGCCGAAGGATGCACCGACTAAAGCGTCGAGAATATAGCAACAAAGATGAAGACAACAGTCCTAAAAAATGTAAATAATATAAATAATTTCCTCTCTTGTTAATGCTTAAAATTATCAAATATACAATGGCATTTTTGCATCAATATATTTTCTCTTAGTGACTGAGACAAACTGCGCTACTATTGATTACCCATATATATATATATATATATATATATATATATATATATATATATATATATATATATATATATATACTTAGCGGCATGTCCGACGTTGACCGTGCTTGATTCAAAAATCGTACAACTCATACAGCAATCGCTATCACTTGACTTTTTAGTTTTGCCCTTCCTTGCCTTTAAAGGAGTTCCCTTTGCCATGCTGATGTTGCTACATGCCTTACTTCTTGCCTATCTCACACTGCGAATTTTTTCTAAACTCTATGCTAAACATTAAATCTGTTACGAAAAAAGAACAAAACAAAATTTTTTCCCACTTGTGACGAATGAAGCTATCGATTTTTTTTTGCATGCCAATTAACATTCGTGTCAGTCAGCTGTTGGCTCTCACTCTGACCAATAGAATCTTCTTGCCTATTCGTAGCAGCCAGCTATAGGCTCTCACTCTGGCCAGTAGAAAATGGCTGCAAACTACATGAAAACTGCCGCAGAAGCATGAAAAAATCGATTATTTACACTATCGATGGGAGTTGGGAAATGTGTGTGTGTGTGTGTGTGTGTGTGTGCACTAGCCCAATTACCCGCACTTTGCTGCGTGTCACACATTTGTTGTAAGAAAATGATAATTGATTTTAAATTATTGTTGTAATTTGCGGGAAAAGGGATGCATTTCAATATTACTCACTGATTTTGCTTATTCCACCTACATCTTCTGGCTTTGTACAAAATGATATATAATAATCCAAGTAGCCTGGGTAATGGAGTGTCAGTATATATACGTGAGACCTGTGAATCATCTTGTTACTCCAGGACAGAAAGTTAGAAGTTTAGAGAGGGTAAAGATCATGTTGTATGAGTTGGAAAATGATCCTGGAATAATATATGTAAATATATTAATTTTATTTCAATCCTTAATGAGCTTCCGATCCTTATCTATGATTAATTAGTGATGAACATGTTATTTTCGTTTATGATCGATTTCATCACGATTCTTCTGTTAAGCTTGGAGAATAATTATACATTCTTATTGCTCGGAGTCCAATAATGTTACAAAAACCTCAGAGAATTCCAGTAAGATATCTTTAATCATTTCTAACATACATACGTTCAGACCTTAATCTAACAATTAGACAATTTTGCATTTGCACGATTTGAAAGTGATGATGTTACACCCAGTAAACATATATATATATATATATATATATATATATATATATATATAGAGAGAGAGAGAGAGAGAGAGAGAGGGAGGGAGAGGGAGAGAAAGAGAGGGGGAGTCAGACAGACAGACAGAGTGTGTGTGAGAGAGAAGAGATTAGAAAATTGAACATAGAACAGGCTTGGGATAGTTTCACTCAAAATTCAAAATAATCTCCTAAAACAATGAAGAAATCATACATAACGTCTTTAAACACACGGGCACACACACACACACACACACACACACACACACACACACACACACACATATATATATATATATATATATATATATATATATATATATATATATGATGAACTCACCCTACGTTTTCGACGTATGAGTGTCTTTCAGTTCAGTTTTATGTTTCCCTTTCCTATGCGACAACAATCCTGCACGAGATTTTAAACAAATCCAAACATTTATTTTAATGGATATGCATATTTGAACAGATGACCCGTTTTATTTTAGACAGTATTTACTTGGTCTACCGGTCGCCAAACTAGGGAAAATATGCCCTCCGACAATATTTGAAACTGTGTCCTGCTATGCAGGAGATGCTATTGTCTGATCGTGTGATAGTAAAGTTCATCCAGTACAAAACTTGATAACCTCTCATGGTAGAGAACTAATAGCTATTAAATGTGGTGTATGATAAAGAGAAAAAAAATATATATATATAATCTCAAAAATATAACTCATCTTTACCGACGCATTTCGTCCCCTTTCAAAATTTTTATGTTCATAAACACGCATAAAAATTCGTCAATGTGGCTGATCGATTTTTATTCTCACAACAGTAAGAAGATCAAATCGGGAATAATTATAGGATTCTGTTTAAGAGCACTAAGAAACAGCAGCCCCCAATAATTACCCGAAGAAAAATATTCATAGAAAACACTTTCAAAAATCTCAAATATCCTTATTATTTCATCCCTAATCCTAAGAGAAATTATATTGCCTACTAACACCATAACATCCTCAAGCCAAAATAATATATGGAATCTATACTATATCAAAATAATTAAAATCACCTCTAAAACTATTATGGATATAATCAGAACGTAAAATACTCGTAACAGTAATAATTCTGAAGCAGGTATATATAAAGAAACCTATCTCCACGCTGAAATGGAACAAGTGACGATATCTTGAAAGAAAGTATCTATGAAGGAGATCACTGTATATAGCAATGATTCCGGGTCATATGTGACAGCAATATTCTAAGCATGGACAAATGGTAGACTTATAGATGTGGCTGATAGATTTGGGAGAGAAAAATCCACGATACATTGAACCAACTTTCTTAGCAGCTGATCTATTAACGGTTTGAATATAGTGTTTCCACTTGATGTCAGCTGAGAATGTCAGTCAGAGAAGGCGCAATGATTCACTTTCCTGGGGTTATGCTGATGGAAAGCAGAGAGGGGACGCTCAGATGATTAATGGAGAGAGCTTAGCTTAGGAGGTGTTAAAATTGACAAGCCATCTTTTGCCCCAGTTAACAACGAACTGGGGGTCGTTTTGGACAACGAATGCCATTTTGATCTCATCAAACTGATCAGACTTACTATCGAGACAGGAGCAAATTATTCTGTTATCAGCGTGGATACTAAGTTGAGATCGGATGCCATCGGGAAGGTCATTAATGGAAGTTAAAAATACAGTAGTGCCAAGGATTGAGCCCTGGGAGACACACGCATTAGTGCAAAAGGATATCTTTCATTTCACGATTTGTTAGGAATGACTGGATCAATAAAAAATTGCCCGGAAACCCCATAACTTTGCAGGTTGTGGAGAAGGCCCGTATGACAAACCGTGTCGAAAAGAGATGTCCAAAGCTATAGCCCGGCCTTCACCGCATTTACCTAGAGCATGACAGACTATTTCCACAATTATCGTCAGTACATAAGCAGCTGACCTGAAGAAACGAAAGCTATATTGCTTGTCTGAAAAAAAGTCCCCATGATGTGAAATGCTTTGCCTCATCATCATTGATTATAGTCTCAAGGAGATTCCCCCAAAAGAGGCAGAAGGCTAATATGATGATAGTTACAAAGGTCGAACGGTTCACTCGAGTTCTTAAAAACTGGAACAATAGATGATGAGGTATAATGTACATTATTTACATAAAGTAAATTCTGGAGTTCTAATTTCACGTTCCATGTTTCCAGAAATGTCTCAGTAATCCCAGAAAATATATTAAAAACGTAACTCCCTCTAATCTATTAGCTACCTAAATATCATAGCTTTTTAGACCCTAATGCGTGTATCTAAATACTAATAATATATATATAATATTAGCCGTTTCCTTATAACGAAATATCCGTTCATTGACTTAACACCTAATAATTCAATAACAGCAAAAATTGCAATATGAGCTCTGATAAAAACATGAAATGTTAACAGCAAAATTTGCAATATGAGCACTGGTAAAAAAATGTTACTGAAGACATTAGGTTTATAATAGCCATAAATTCATACACAGATGGTTAGATCCAATGACAGGGTACAAAGAATGTGAGTTCAATGCCTGGTTAAGTCAGTGGAGAACTTGGAGAGGGGAATTAAAATGAGATAACTGATAACTGAATGGCACGTGGAACTAGAACAGTCTACCCCAGTAAGAGAAATAAAGAGTTCAGTTTGACATTCCAACCACCTGAAGAAGGCCGGAGCGTACAACGGCCGAAACGTTGTAATAAATATGGCGGCAAATGATGAGGACAATAGTCCGAATAATCTTGATAATGAACAACGAACAGGAAAGCAAGAGGTATCGAAGCATTTATTATACAGTTTAGAGAGAACATGAGCCAGCACGGGAACAGGACTAAAGAGAAATAACGAAAAGATAAAAAATATTATGAACAACAAAGGAAAAGAAATCGTGGAGACCCATGATCTCTTCTTAATGACGATTGCATGGATATGTTTAGACCCGCATGCTTAGTGGGGATCTAGTTTAGAGTGATCGCAGAAAATATAAAAGGAATTATATGCATATAACGCTAATGAAAATCAGTTTGAAGAGGGTAGCAACGCTAGTTGTCATAACAGTAAAGTTTAACGAAAATGTACAGGCTTCACTTTGTATTTAGCTTCACTTAGTTATTTAATACAAGGGGTGAAATTAATAAATACGGGTTTGGATTTTTTTTTCTTACTCAATATGTAAGAAAATACTGCAATTAAAAATCTAAACAGCTATAAAAATAATTATGTCTTTTGTTTAAACTGTAAGAAAATATACAAAAATAACAAACGGAACTGTATTGATAATCTCAGAGTATCGGAAAATGGAACCGGTTTTTCAACGTGATACGGCCTCAAGCTCGTTGTGTGTCTGCGTATGTGCGCGCTAACCTCAATGATAGAAGGAGAAATCTAAAAAAAAAATATATAGATAGATAGATATTAACAGGCATATTTAGTTAGATATTAACAGGCATAGATAGATAGATAGATAGATAGATAGATAGATAGATAGATAGATATTAACGAGGCAGAGATAGATAGATAGATAGATAGATAGATAGATAGATAGATAGATAGATATTAACAAGGCATAGATAGATAGATAGATTTTAACAAGGCATAGATAGATAGATAGATAGATAGATAGATAGATAGATAGATAGATAGATTTTAACAAGGCATAGATAGATAGATAGATAGATAGATAGATAGATATTAAATTCCACTGACAAGGTTTGTCTATTCAAATCTAATGCTGATTAGATTTAAGAGTTTGATATAATAATGCGATCCATTTGACATTCCACGTACTAAATGGCCTTACTTTATTTTATCTTTTCCAGAACACCTTATTGTTTACGCCTATGGAATTTCTTATGTCTGATAAAATCCACTTAGCTCCTTTTATATCCCATCCGAGTAATTGGCTACTTTCTCTTATAATTTGATTTATAGTCTAGTTTCTGTCTTCACACACGCGCAATTCATATACCGTCATGCCTTGTCTATTTTTCGTTTTGATGGAGTTCGTTCGAAGAATGTTGTTTTCATATAGTGTCACTAAGGGTTCAGTTTCTCCTTTTACCTAACGTCTTTTTGGTGCACTTTTTGTTTCCATCTGAAATATTCCCTATCTTTGTGGACAACTACAGAAAAAAGAAAACAGGGTAAAAGAAAAACAAGACGCATCCCCACCAAAAAAAAAAGAGAGAAAATAAGTATCCATTTTGTTGCAGGCTGATGGCTAAAAAGAAAATGAAGAGTAACATCAACAGACAAGATTTAAACAAGCCAGGAAGTGGCAGAAATTGTGTGTATACAATCGTATTTATGACGTGCTAAAATACATGCTTTTATTTTATTATATGATATGCTTTGTGCGAAACATTCAAAATGGTCAAATTGTTGCTGCTACTAAATGCCTACAAGACATTACGTCTTGGTTGAACGCATCAGCAATTATATTTGCAGTGATTTTATATTTGTATCGGAACGGAGTATGTTTTGCACGAGTCTTTCTCGCGTCGATTTGATCGCAGACATTTTTTTTATAGGCTTCTAAAAGAAATTATATTTCTGCTGGACTGGATTGTTCAGATAATTTCATATCCATTTACTGTTCAAGAACATTTTGTTTTTTCCTTATCTTTTCATCATCTGCACATCCAATTGTGTATTTTCTGATATACTGGTAAATCCGAAAGCAGGTGAGCATGCTAAGTAAATATACACTTAGTCCACTATCCGATATATATATATATATATATATATATATATATATATATATATATATATATATATGTCCCGAAAAGGGATATATTTGTTAGAAGTAGTAATTGGTTTTGGACTACTGTAACCGAGTAGGACAATCTAGCAGGTAATCGTAATGGACTGGTCCTCGTCGTAGTGGTAGCCAATAGGCGTATTATATATATATATATATATATATATATATATATGAAAAAAACAGACCACTTTAAAAGTTCCATGTAATAAATTATTTCACCACAGTCCTTTTAAAAAGGCTCTGAATCATCAGACTTTACTTCTAAATGTTGAAATGAAAAATCTGATGATCCACAGTCCTTTTAAAAGGGCTGTGGTGAAATAATTTATTACATGGAACATTAAAGTGGTCTGTCTTTTTTTTCAAATTTATTTTCTCTGAATTTACATTGAGCTCTCTGGATATCATCCTCCTTGGGTCTACCCATACGGATTACATAGTTTTGCATAAACTATATATATATATATATATATATATATATATATATATATATATATATATATATATATATAGTTTAAAATGTAGATATAAACCAAATAACTAGATACTAGCAACCATGAGGCTTTACTCAACAAAATCTTCAATAAGAATATAAGAACAATATTAATATTAGCTACAGTTGCACTAGAAACCTTGAGCAACATATAGCACGGCATAATAATGTAACTTTGAACAAGTACTTAAGCAAACTCAATAGCAATATTAACACAGAAAAAAGTTTAATTGTCGTAAAGGCATTAACTGTCCGATGAACCATAAATGTATTCAATGTATTTGGAGGATTGAATATAAAGGAGTCATCTCCAAGACTAGCATTAAGCATAGTGACAAGACAAAATTTTATTTCGGTTCCATAGCTAACACCTGGAAAACTAGGTTTTACCATCATAAAATGACTTTTAACAATAAACAAAATGCTAATGACAGTGATATTAAAACGGATAACTATACAATAGTAGTTAATTGGAATTTCGTCGTCAAAACTACACCCTTTGTCGGCCGCGACGACGGATGCAACCTGAGTTTGCTGTAAAAAAAGTTTCATCCTCTAAAATATTAATGACCGAAATCTACTAAATAAACGATATGAACCCTTGTTAGATTGTATTCACAGAAAGTAAACTCTCTTAAAATATTTTAATTCTGGATAAATATGTTATCCAAATATCACATGCCCTTCTATATTTTAGGTTCCATATTGATTACCTCTCCATTAACCATTTTAACGTCTATTATTACTTAACGAGCTACAAATTAAAATTTATTTTTAAAATCTTGGTGCGTGATAATTTGTATTACGCTTTTCAATTTTTGCTCAGTAAATATAGTCTTCACTTTATAACCTAACAATGTGGAAGTTTTGAAGCATTTTTAAAAGATTTTCGAAACTTTATAAATTATTATAATTAATAACAAATGAAAACAATTCTTATAAAAATTCATTATACATCGAAACAAATTTCTTCAGACTATAATCTCTTTAATAGATATAAATTATTAAAGCAATTAAAAGCGTATCTAATTAAATAATGTCATAGTTTTGTTTGGAGTTTTTATTTTACGATTCGGAGCAGATACTCGGGAATAGAGTTACTGTTTTAACAAATGGTGATTTTCAAGGAATCCTGCGTTTAACTAGTAAAACAAATTTGGAGGATTGAATTTAATTTAGAATAGTGTTGAGCGGTCTCTGACTGCGCACGCCTTCTGTCGAACTCTGGACGAGGCTTTGCCGAAGGGCAAGGTTTCGTCCGGGGAGGTAGACAGTGCCTGAAACCGTCTAGGCGGGTTCAAAGGCTATATTTTTGGCCGGGCCTACGGGTTTGGGGATACCCACATTAAAACCGGCCTTGTGCCATATTCGGTCCTCGTGGGTGGAACGATAAATACTGAATTTAATTTCTAGAAATTTAATGAAATTAACTAAGTTTAACAGATGTAAACAAATACTTTTACCAAGATTTTCTAAAAAATAATGATTTCAAAAATAAATTCATTCATTTGTGACAAGGTTTTGAAAGTTTCATTAAACTCAGTTTGATTTTTCAAAGGTTTTGCAAATCAATGTGTTATTTTACCGGAAGAAAACGCGTTGAAATATTTGGTCTTTCCTTTAAATAACTGCATAAATATTTTGAGATTAAAACTTACATTTTATTAAGTGTGAGGCTTTTTTCATCATGCTGTGTTTTAGCGGAAAAGTGGACGTACGTATAGAAAACTCAAAGATGATTCTCTATTTGAAGAATATTGGTAATACTTACATATGTACCATTGTGTCTATCAAATGGTTAAGAATCTGTAAAAGCAATCACGATTTCTTGTCCTTCGTTGTTCTTAATAATTTTTATCTTTTCGTAATTTCTCCTAAGCCCTGTTCCGCCATTCATTTACTTAAGCTCATTAAGTATACTATGCGCTATTTTCCTGTGTCCCACTTGCTCTCAATCTGCCCTGTGAGTATCAGATTTTCCAAGCCCTCCTTCCACATTATGTTCTCTAGAAATTTCAACTGTCTCTTCCTCATGTTAATTATAAGTTTCCTTTTCGTTTCCATTTTCTCTAAAAGCTCGTCGTTGCTCACATGTTCGCTCCATGGTATCCCTAGCATCCTTCTGTAGAACGACATTTGTGTTGCCTCTTCCTCATCTGTCAGGATATAGTCCATCATTCAATGCCATATTGGAGGACAGATATCACGTTCAGTACACTTTTCTTTGTTTCTAAAGACATTTTCCAGTCTCTTAATTCTCTGCTTACATTTCGGAGTGCAATTTTGGTTATTCCAATGCGACTTCGGATTTCAGTGTCACACTTTCCGTTCTCTGTTTGAACACTTTTCATATTTAAATTTTCGTAGTGTTTAGCTTTTCGTATTTCCAATTCTTAATTTGAATTTTTGCGCGAATCCATTTGCTAACGAGCATACATTCTATCTTCTAGTAGTTTAGGCTAAGTCCTTTCATCTCGCTTTTCTTCACTACCTTCTGTCAGAGCTTTGATATTTTTCTTTCCGTTTCTGCTACGAACACTATGTCATCTGCATATTTAATGTGTTTTAATATTGTGGCCGCAAATAATAAATTCGTAGGACATATAAATCTCTCAGAATTGTCTCGCTGTATTGGTTGAATAAATCCGGTGACAATTAAGAAGAAGAAAAAAGTACCCTAACTAAAAAAAAAAAAGAAAGAAAAAATCTAAAGAAAAAATATTAAAAAAATATATGTAAAGAAAAAATTAAGAAAAAACATCTTAAAAACTTGATATTGTATTTGCTAATATCAAAGACGATTTTTTATGTTATGTTTTCTTTCAGGATAACGAAGATCATGGTTCTCCACAACTTCTTATCCTTTGTAGCTATAAGCAATATTTGTCTATTTATTATCTCTCCATGTTCTGTTATTCGTTAAAACAAAACCTTTTTGTAGGAACACCGATATTTCCTCACTTTTCGTTTGTATTTATTAGGCACAGTCTCACATTCCCAATGCTCTCTTTACTCGGTATGTGTTCCAGAAATTTCAACTCTGCCTTCGGGATTCTATGTCATACTGCCTTTTTTCTATTATCATTAAAACTTCCTCAAAAATCACACTCACCTTCATGTATCAAGCATCTCTGTTGCCACCATCTATACTTCTTAGCTATTATGAAATTACCCAGCAATTACATCCTTATAGCAATTCAGCACCTTTTTTCAACGAAGATTTGCCCGTATTTAATATGTTGTTTAGCTTTTGAAAGTTACGAGATCTAATCAAAAGTTAGTGGGACTGGTGCTATAATAGGAAAACTATAAAACATAACAATTCAGCACTTCGAAGTAGTCCCCTTCGAAATAGTCCCCTTCTCAGGTCTAGTGTCGTTTCCATTGATGTAAGCATTCCTGAAACGCCATTTCCGTAAATAGCGGACAGCTGTCTTGTCGCAGTTTCTCGTATTTCCTGGACGTCTTGATATCTTGTTTCCTGTGAGATTTGACTCTTGAAAAGGAAAAATGTCCCAATGTTCGAGATCTCGGAAATGTGATGGTTGTCAGTCCTGGAAAATGTTTTCATTGACCAAAAACTGCTGCACAAAACGGTCACCGATGTAAAAACTGTGGTCTGCTGGGACGACCACACTCTACACACTTTCCTTCCAAGCACTGCTATAAAAAAGAAAAGAGAGAAAGAACGTTATAACTTAATGTGTATATGTGACAGTGTACAAGGTGAATTTGTACCAAGCGGCTTCCCTCTGTCATCTATAACACCGTTACCATAGCGACAATCCTGATACTTTGTTGATCATACCTCGTACAATACATTCTGTCTTCTTACAATTGATAGTTATTCTTTTTTTCTCCTTTTCCTTTAAAAACTTTACGATAAACATAGAATCGTTGCAGCTGTGGTAAAAGATATAATTGAGAAACTAGTCGCCCCCTTAAGAACATCGTACAGTTATATCACGAAGGGAAATCAGTTGTAGCTGATCATGGAGGGGGAGGGAGATCACCCCTCTCTGTGGGGTGATGTTGAAATGATAAACAGGGAACATCAGTGGAAAATACGAAAACTTATGGAATCATATGTGATTTCTTTAAGTTTTCGTATTTTTCACAAAGAAAGTAAAAAAGAAAAAAGAAAACAATAATCGGAAAGAAAGAAAGAAAGAAAAAAGAAAACAATAATCGAAAAGAAAAAAAGAAAGAAAAAAGAAAACAATAATCGAAAAGAAAGAAAGAAAGAAAGAAAGAAAAAAGAAAGCAATAATAATCTAAAAGAAAGAAAGAAAGAAAGAAAGAAAGAAAACAATAATCGGAAAGAAAGAAAGAAAGAAAAAAGAAAAGAATAATCGAAAAGAAAGAAAGAAAGAAAGAAAAAAGAAAGCAATAATAATCTAAAAGAAAGAAAGAAAGAAAGAAAAAAGAAAACAATAATCGAAAAGAAAAAAAGAAAGTAAGTATAAACAAAGAAAGATGCAAAGTAAGACAATACAACAATCACAAAGAAACAAAGATCAAAAAAAAAGAAAACATAACCACAAAGGAAGAAACAAAGAAAAGATAAAACATAATAATCGCAAAGAAAAAGACGAGAAAATGAAGGAGGTGATAATGCTCACATGCATTTAACATCTGCGTCAGTGAAATAAAAAAAATTATCAATTTAAAATCTTTTCCTCCATGTTTAAATAACGATTCGCATTCATCCTCATCACTGATATTTGCAATATTCTGTTGTTTAGTTCATAAGCCTAAACATTTACCGATGTTTTAGGATATTTTTATGGCTATTTTATAATCGTTAAACCCTCCAGGAGCTTCTTCCGATATTAAATTAAGAATTATGATTAATCAGAACATTCCAATAGGGGGGCTATGCCATTTTCGCAGGCGCTACTAGTTAAATGAAAAGGGCACGATAAAAAGAGCCGAGAGCAACTGTGGCCTCTGTAAATTCACATTACCTTAGAGAATCCAGATTTTCAAATGGAGGCACCTGATGGCAAGTGTCAACTTCATAGAAACGGAATTGTCTTGTATTGTAACAGAAGGAATGGCATCAGAAATGCTGGTCTTCAAACAAACTGACTCTAAATAAATGACAGATATCTGATTAGGAAAAAGAAGTCTCCTGTGACTGTAATTTCAGATGTAAAACAGATGAACATTACACAGATTAAACTAAGTCATACATCAAAGTAATTACAGAGATCAGAAAAATCTCCGAAACGCTGCAAAACATTTTGTAAGGTTAAGTGCTGCTCCCCAAAATCAGATTCAAACTTCAATAAAATTATTCTGCACGCAAAAGTTTAGGTTTCACTCCGTGTTTACAAATAGTATTTAATGATGAATCTGTGCCGTTATATAAAATCCATGACGTTTCTTATTATTACGGTAAAGTCTATAAATTAGTTCTGAGCTGGCGTCCCAGCTTTAGTACCATTCCCAGCCGCGTAAACTTGCTTCCTCTTGCCTTTTCT
>CAHIKZ030004098.1:380000-405000 GCA_903632075.3 Acanthosepion pharaonis | reverse complement strand
AAATCTCATCGCCATGTTCAGTTTATGTATTTTTGGTAACCCGTATAATGTGGGTGTTTTTGGGTGGTATTCAATAACTCTTCCTATTTCAGATACATAGACGATTCATTATTAATATATCCACAAAACACTAATTTAATAGATCTTCTCTACAAACTTAACAACGTTGAAACTAGAATAGACTATAATTTTAAACTGAAACCAACTACACTCTTCAGCTCCTAGATGTCACATTACATAGATATAATAATGAACTCATTTTTGACGTTTACAGAAAGGCTACAAACAAAAATGATCTGATCAGTTTCTACTCAAACCACTCATCTAAAATTAAATCTGGAATTATTATAGGTTTTTATCTAAGAGCTTTAAGAATCTACAGTCTCTAATATTTACTTAAAGAAGAAACATACATAGAAAACGCATTCAAAAACCTACAATACCCATATCATTTCATCCACATCGCAGATAGAAAGGCATACAAAATATACAACCGAAACAAAAATAATAATATAATCCGCAATAATAAATTACATGAAAACAGATACATAATACTACCGACCAACTCTGTCACGTCCACGATCCAAAATAACCTATCCCATCTAAATAATCTTAAAATAGTCAAAAACACTTCCCAAACCATTATGGATATACTCAGATCTTCAAACACTAATAGCAATATATTTCTGAATCAGGTATTTATAAAATAAATTGCCAAAATTGTTCCTCCCAATATATGGGAGAAAAAATCTGCAATTTTAAAAAGAAAAAACGCATTTATGAGTACAAAAGAGACCTCACAAAAAACACACTAACTAATGCACAAGTCCTACTTAGAAATAAATTCAACCACAATTTTGATTTTAAAAATGCTACACTCATAAAAAAAGGAAAATAACTCACTCAGAAGGAAAATCCTCGAGAGTGCCGCCATTAAATATTATCTAAATGTTAATCTACACCCAGACTTTTCCCTATTTCATCTTTCCTAAAAGAATTACTACTCTCCCAAGCAAACGTACACATCTGTATCAAGAAATCAAAAGAAAATGGTTGGATCCGCAACACAACAATAAACAGTAATTGACGTAATTTTCATTTGACAATATGAATATAATAGCGTCTTCTAAATTCTTCCAGTTGCTAAGGACAGTTTGTTTTGTTATTATTAGTTACTTATTTTTAATAAATTCATTTCGTTTTTGCCTTAAAAATGTCCACATTTGATGAAACGGCTAAATATTACAGTTTTCCTATTGTTTTATTACATTTATAAATACTGTCTTTATATATATATATATATATATATATATATATATATATATATATATATATATATATATATATATATATATATGAAGGACTCTTCCGTTTTCGACGTATGTGTGTCTTTTAGTTCAGTTTATGTTTATGTTTCGTATGAGACAACAATCCTGCACTGGATTTTAAACAATTGCACCCGAAGGGCATACTGAGAAGGTTTGACCATCATATGGGCTGATGTATTAACCTGGGATTTAGTGTCAATTCTTAATTCTCTCTGATGTTTGAGATGATTCTTTTCAAAATTAGTTATACCTCGGTAGCAGGTATTTCTCCAGTTTTCTCGGTTTTCAATAGCACGTTAGAACTCCTCTATATGGATGTTTGCAGCAATTAAAATGTATTTAAGTTTCTCCTTGAAGCGTAACCAAGGACGGACTACGTTACGCTTACCATGAAAAAGTTGGGTATACATGAGGATTTTTGGCATCCGATCATCACTCATTCTGATGAAAGGGCCAGTCCATCTGAACTGTGACTGCATCAGAAAGAATTCAATACCACACACCACATTTGATGAAAAGATCAGGGTGAGAAATTTTGTCCTGCCGTATATAACCGCATTTTGAACGAAGACAGCGTTTCTGAAAAGCATCAAGTTGATTGATGTGCGTCCTGTATGGCGGCCACGATTCTGACCCATAAAGAAGTGTGGTATGAATTAATTCTCAATAGGGCTCTTGTTTTCGTTTTCAGTGAAATTCCATGAACATCCCATAGGCGATGCTTAAGCTTCCTAAACGCATTGGTTGTCTTTGATATTCGGTTAAGTATTTCGTCATCGGAAGAGGCAGATATATATATATATATATATATATATATATATATATATATATATATATATATATATATATATTATATTATTAAATGTAAAAGTCCGACAATTTTTAAGACCTTTTTCATGTTTATACGTTCTTTTTATAGATACAAATATTTAAGTAAATTCTCTGTTTATAAGTAATTACATTTGGATACGCATCGAGCAGATATTAACGTACGAGAGAAAATCATGGAGAATTGTAAGTTTAAAAACTATAAAATCGACTTTGCACATTGAAACGATGCTCTGTGGCTCAATCGGTAAAAACATGTTAGGCTATATGACGGTTCCGTATAGGATACAGGTTCGATTTCTGTCGGCGGCCGCATATTTTCTATGAAAATATCTCGGCATTCAGGCCGGTAAGTTTCTGTTTCTTATAAACGGAGCATTTACTTAAATATTTGTATCTGCAAAATGAACGTATGAACATAAAAAATGTCTTATAGAGAGAGTTCTGGACGTAATTATTCACCGACACTTTTTTCTAATTACAAATAAATCAATCATATCTCAATTTTTTTATGTAAACTTCATGAGCATTTTTCCACAGATTATTAAAATAATGGATTTGAAAGAATCTGTAGTGATGTCCACAGCAAATTTGTTTTTGTTTTAATGATAGATAATACAAAAATTCACCAAAAGAAAAACACGGGACAAATTATTGGCCCTCGTGACTCAATACCTTTATTCTTGATTATTGCCTTTAAATGTTTTTGACATTTCCTTACAAGATTACTAAAGATACTGATATGTATTTTGATCCCTTCTTCTTTGCCAATAGATTCTAGTTCCTCCAAAACCTACGGACGTTTTTCTCTTACTTTCTTCTTTTAATATGCCTATTTTCAAAGAGTACGATAATAACTTAAACCTTCTGTAATCTAAGTATTTTGTAATAATTCGTACCGTATGTTTCGTGTCATTGCCATTTTGGAACGTCCAGTGTCTCACTAAAAACAGATTTTGTGCATCCCCAAAGCAGAATGCTCCCACCACCGCGCCTCTTTGTAGGGAGGGTATGTTTTGGTTTGTGAGTTTCATTCACTTTCCTTCAGACATAATGGGAGTTTATTGACCAAATAATTCAAGTTAGATTTCATCTAACCATAAATTATTTACTACCATGTTCAAAATGGCTTCTAGCATATAAGGTAGTCTACAGTTTATGTGTTTAGCTTTAAGCAAGGAAGTTTTCCGTAGGAGACACGCTCGAAGTCCTGCTCGATTAAAACATCTAGTGACTGCCTTCGTCTATACATTCAACCCCGATGTCTTTGCATCGTTGACAATGTCTGTTGTCTTTAGGGGAGGAGATTTCGGGAAATCTCTAATAATTTTCCATTCCATTGTCTTAGAAATTAACTGTTTTCTGTCAGACCTAAATTTCTTCGCAACACAATGAAACTCGTTTTACATCCTTTTAATGCTAGGAACATTTAAATACTTATGTTGTATATCCATCACGTTTCAACCGCTGTATGCTCCGGCCTTCTTCAGGTGATTAGAATTTCGAACCGAACCATTTATTTCGTTTTTAATTTCACTGGGATAGATTGTTGTAGTTCCACGTGCCATGCCTCTTCAAGTTTAACTTAACTCTCCAAGTTATTTGTTCGCTGTGGCTTGGTATTGAACCCACAACTCTTTGGATCAAATCACTGGATTATCAACGCTTTTACCCATGGGCCATGTATCCTTGCGGTATATACCAACAAAGATGAGGACAGAAGTCCAAACAATGTAAATACTGTAAACAAATATTTAATATGAAAATTAATCCCCTCTCTTGTCAAAGATTATGCACTTAATTAAGCTCTGAATATTAATCACGAAGATTGCACTTTTGATCCAAGCCTTTACATCTGCCAATTTTTCAGTTAATTAGTACGTGCCCTGATGGAGATTATTGATCTAGTTTCGTCTAGAAGGATTAGTATATTTCTGCTACCCAATCATATGCCACAAATCTTAACTGAAAGGCGTTAGGATTAAACTTTAGAACATTACATTTTAAAATGCATGATTATACTTTAATATTTTCATTTCATAATCGAGCATTTCATTGGAAGTCAAATATATTAATGAATTTCAAGTGGAATAAATAAAATTTTAAAAGACAGAATTATGGAAAGATGGTGTTGAATGTATAATAAAGAGTCTGCCTTTATTCTACATTCGACACCATCATTTGATTACGGGTCAGAAGTGTTGAAACAGAATGGCTAGTTTTGTAGTGATGTTATAACATGTTTATATCATAATTTTTGTATAGGTCTGATGAATTGGATCGCAATTACGATTCCAATCTAATAAATTATAACCGTGAATATTAATGTTTAAGCCTTTTTATTATATTCTTACTCTGTCCTGGGCATTGAATTCCACCTGTATTCTATCCTCTTGGAAATATATATGTATATATATATATATATATATATATATATATATATATATATATATATATATATATATATATATATATATATATATTTTGTATGTATATATATAAATATATTTATATATATTTTATATATATATATATATATATATATATATATATATGTATATTAACCACTAATATTATTAATATATGTACATATATGTGAGTGTGTGTGTGCATGTGTGTGTGTGTGTGTGTGTGTGGACAGAATTATTCGCCCACACTTATATGACATATTTTCTAAGGAAATGCGAATATTTGAAAATACTTACTGAATTTGCCATAAATAATTTATTCCGTGTTCAGTTTCGAATAATTCATTTTTAGACGTTTCGTTCTATTATATTCATAGTCACAATTTTTTCAAAAAACTAGTGCAGTCCAAAATTATCCCCCGCCAACTTCTTATGGAAATTATTAAATATTATTGCACTATGGCAATTGTAATGCTTTTTTCTTGATTTGACATTTAATACGATCAGCTTAGGAAAATGAACTAGTATTGACCTGATTTCAATAACGTTCTAAAAAGTGACAAAGAAGACAGTAAGATGAGTACTGCTTACCATAATAACTCATTCATTCTGTAACCTTGGCGACAATAGCTGAGCTTCATAAGAAGATCTAAATGAAGATAGCTGATGGCCTGCAAAGAAGGTTATGGATATACAAAACTTTTCAATGTTCTTAGCAATATGAAAAAGTAAAACGCGTTTCATTGTGTTGCAAATAAATTAAGGACTGACAAAAAACAGATGTGGCATTAATTAACGACATTCTATATTTGAATTCAAGGATTTATTTAAAAAAAATAAAAGCGAACATTTCTTTCTAACTGTTTGTGAAATATCGATATCCCAAAGAGATATAATTTCGGCGCAAAATGATATCAGCCAGCCAACCAACGGGACGAGACATTTGCGTCCACTTCTCAATATTGCGCTTGGGAAAGACATGAATCCATCTCCTTAATGGCAGTGAAACATACAGCCATGTCACGTGGAACTACCGGTTCTCGTCCGAAGACAAATATCTTCCACTGTTCCCCTGGCTCGCGCTTTCCGTCTGACTGAAACATTGAAATGGATAAATTCTGTTGTAGTTTTTCGACTGTTTTTTTTTTTTTTCTATTTCTGACACACAGTCAGTCCACACCGGGGTTGATAAGACAAACAACCGATATTTTCATCTGCCGAAATAGCCTATTCCTTCACGAGGTGAGTTTAGATTATATTTTTTATTAATTATATATATTATATTGTTTATTAATTATTATTTTTTTTTGGTATATTAATTATATATTATTTATTAATTATATTAAATATATATTATTTTTATTAATTAATTATATATATAATAACAATAAAAATAATAATAATGGACTCTCCCGTCGGTTTCGACGTATGAGAATCTGGCAGCTTAATTGATTCCATTATGAAATTTTATGCGATAATCGTAATTGGCACTTAAGACCCGTTAGGGATTTACAAAGGTGGCGAAATATGGAGCAAGAGTGAGGATAGGGAGATGAGATCACTATTAGATTGGCTGACTTTTAGATCTTGCTCTCGCTTCTTGAAGATGATTCAGGCAAGAAGATTGAAAACAGCGTACGTAGAGAGAAAGAGAGAGTGAGTAGTTTATCTGTGTGTACATTTGAAATATAACTGAATGGTGACTGACAGCTTCACGTCTCAGCGTGATGTTCAAGCGTGAAACTGGAAGTCACAGTCCGTAGCTATACGCCCCCACTATGCTATCTCCAATAGTGAGCAACCTTTCTCTGGAAACATCGCAAATTTTTATCTATCTGTGCATCTCAGTCTATTCATTCCTATCTATCTATCTATGTTCATTTCAGTCTATCTTACTATATCTATCTCTCTCCCTATATCTATATATATGGCTATCTATTTAGCACAGTTTGTTCATTTCTATCTATCTATCTATCTATCTATCTATCTATCTATCTATCTATGTTCATTTCAGTCTATCTTACTATATCTATCTCTCTCCCTATATCTATATATATGGCTATCTATTTAGCACAGTTTGTTCATTTCTATCTATCTATCTATCTATCTATCTATATATATATATATATATATATATATATATGATAAAGAGAAAGAAGAATAACATATATAATCCGGTGTTCTTAATAATATTTTTATTTTTACAAAACAGTGCCCAGTGCAAATCTATAGAGCATAAATATTATAAATTTACACAGGAATTACCATGTTTCAAAAACAGAAGCTAAAAACTTCAAATTGAAATATAGAATGAAATTAAATCAAATTATATATATATATATATATAAGCAAATATATGGATATAAATCCGACAGTATGAAAGAAAAATACAGAAAAAAACAAAATTCTGAATATGCATTATTAATGTTAAAATAAAGTCGACGTCGGGCGTTTCGGTCTATATGTATAAAATTTCGGTCTATATGTATAAAATTTCAGTTATCTGTCTGAATTAGTTGGGCTCTTATGTCCATCGTCTTTTGTGTTAAATTGTTATAAGTTATAATGTTAATTATGTTTAAATGAAAATGTCCATGAAGATGGTCTTAAATAGACCGAAACGTCCGACGTCGACTTTATTTTAACATTAATAATGCATATTCAGAATTTTGTTTTTTCTGTATTTTTCTTTCATATATATATATATATATATATATATATATATATATATATATATAAAAATGAAATAGAATTATATATATGTATGTAAATGAAATCATTATATATATATATATATATATATATATATATATATATATATATATAAATTTAAAATTGAAAAAATTAGAAAACTATGATACAGGGAATTTGAATGCCTGAACTTGAAAATTACTGTAAGTACTAAATTAGAAAATGTTAACTTCCTTGATATAACTTCAGATTGAATGAATAATATATTGCAAGCCCAATACTAACCCTTTATATATACACCTTAAATCTAATCATCCTCGATCTATAATTAAGCATATACTTGTATCTATCGAAAAATCGAAGTACAGATTCAGCAAATGAGAAGACTTTCTATGAACATATTAATTTCTATAATAAATCTCTAATAGATAGTGTCTACAAAAGCCCAAAACTAAATTATATACAAAATGAAAATGGAAACCATAGAAAAAAACATAATTAAAAAAATCATTTGGTATACACTCCCTACAAGCAAATGGTAAAAAATAAATTAGGTAAAAAATTCCTTGCATTAATAGTTAAACATTTCCATAGAGACAGTTAACTTAAAATTTTTAATAAAATATAAATACTTATATTTAATAAAAATACCCTAAAATTAAGCTACAGTTGTACTGAAAACTAAGAAATGATTATTATGGTAATATATTGTATAACCACTTAGAATTTTTTTTTTAAATTCTGAGAGTATAATAAAAAGACAGGAAAATACAGAAAATATATGTAACTGTATAAATCCTCAAAACTGTCCGCTTAATAAATGTCGCTCTGAATTATTAATGTATAACAATTTCTCTGATTCCTTTAGTGTCTTAAATCCTATTTTTCCCCTTTCCATTTTATTTTCTTCTTTACCATGATTGACACGTTTTTCTCTAAAGAAAAAAGATTTTTTAATCTTAAAAACGCGTTCCAATTCAGCCTACATTCCTCTTTCTCATTTGTCAATTTTCCAATGTTAATTTCTTTTCCATTCATGGTTTTCCTCTCGTTTCACTTCAGGATCTCGAGTTTTGCAGTCACTTCTATTTCTAACAATAGTCCGTCACTCTCGGCAGAAGCCAACCAGCGATATTGGCGCAAAACAACACCACAGCAATATTCTTTAGTTATTACGGCCGGCCTCAACAGTCTTGGTCGAATTGACCATGGCTGCAGGAAGCAATCAAGTATTATTGAACAATCAAAGTTTGTTTTCTACCGACAATCACAGTCGTGAGTGAGTTAGCTTTCCATCTCTTCTCCCTCATTTCCTCTCCTCTAAACAACTGAGTTTATTGGTCTTTCTCTCTGCCTATACGACTTTTACTTTCCTACATATGTAATTTCTATCTCTTGGTCTGTATATATATATATATATATATATATATATATATATATATGACGTGACACATTATTAAATGGACAAAGTCCGACAATTATTTTAAGACATTTTTTTATGTTCATACATTCTTTTTATTGATAAAAATATTTAAGTAAATGTTTGTTTATAATAAATAGTATTACCAACATTTACCGGACTGAATGCCGGAGAAATTTTCAAAGAAAATATGCGTCCTCCGACAGAAATAGAACCTGTATCCTATACGGAACCGTCATATAGCCTGACGTGCTTTTACCGATTTAGCCACAGAGGAGCGTTTCGGTTAGCAAGGTCTATTTTACCGTTTTTCGATTCCTGTCGGAGGACGAATATTTTCTATGAAAATTTCTCGGACATTCAAGCCGGTAAATGTTGTTAATATTGTTTATTATAAATAGAGCATTTATTATAAATAGAGCATATTATATATAATATTTATATCTATAAAAAGAAGGTATAAACATAAAAAAATGTCTTAAAATAATATATATATATATATATATATATATATATATATATATATATATATATATATATATATATAGTGCTGGTGTTAATAAAACAGTGCTCGATGTAATATAACACAGCTAGTGACAGAATTTTTCCTAAACAACCTGTTATATAGGAATAGAGTTTGAACACACACCACCAGAGATCAAACACACGTGTACCCATTTTGAATAAGTAGATCACGTGATAGCAAAGGAAATGTATATACGCAAATTAACGTGTCGTCTAATTGATCGCCACTTCTATTCTATACTGTATGATTATACGGATCACCATTTCTATCCTATCCTCTATACTATATAGACTGCTGTTCTCTATTCACTATACTATTTCTCTATACTGATCACTATACGGGTTACTATTCGGATCACTATTCGGATACGATTCGAGTGAGTATTATCAAGCAAGTACTATTAGTGCGAGTGTTATTCGAAGGCGTTTGACACCAGCATTGTTCAACGGCATTTCTATAGTTGTATCTCCAATTACAAAGTTTCTACTACAATGAGTAGTCGTTGATAATACAAAAGCGACAACAAGTGTTCGCTGACATCACAAAGTACCCCACAATACCGATTAATCAATCCAACTAAAAATAACATCCGTAAAATTAGTAAAAACAGAAAAAAGTTACTGTTTTATTGGCGATCGCGAAATCAAAATCTTAAATTAGGCATATATTATTCCATAATCTTTATCTGCGGAACAAAAGAAATAACACAGAATTTAACATTGCTATGGGGGTATTTGATTCTGCATTGGGATCTATTTATTTATTTTACATAAAGGAGACTGAACTCTGTTGAAAAAGGAACTGATAAAATTCTTCAAAGATCACAAGCTAAATATTACCAGAATCCACAATGTGATCAACTTTCTCTGTGTGAACCTTGACTTGAATACTGGTTATTACAAACTATATACCAAAGATCTGTGTAACCACAGATTTGTTTGTAAAGAATTCAACCTTCCTAGATTCTAGAAAATTTACATAAATAATTTCAAGTTAGATTATCTACTAATTCTAACAATAAGGAAACGCTTGATAATAATTGTATTAAATGATGTACTGCTATAAGAGTAGAACGCCACAGCAAATGCAAATCGAGCTACCATCTGTTGGTACACTACTTCATAAAAATATAGCGTTGCCGATAGGATCCCTAACCGCGTTAGATGAACTGGAGCACGTAGAAACTTGGATTAGATATTTTGTAGCATTGGATAGGGTAAAGAAACTGAAAGACAAGAAAGCCTCAGAAGGGAAGAATGAAATTATTGATTTATTTTTGGCTTTGGCAGGATGTGAAGCTATAAAGAAATTATCCATTATGGTGTACGCCAAAATACTGGAAGGCTTGGCATATGAGGAAATTTCAGCCATTATAAAAAAAAACGTTATTGCAGTAAGAACAACATTTCTGGAAAATAGACAAAACCCGAATGAAACCTTAATGCGATATTTACAGATTGAAAGAATCATCAACATATTGGGAATTTAAAAATTAATAAATTGTATTAAGTAAGATGAACGTGAATTAATTAATGAATTTAATAATTCTAAAAACAACGTGTAAGCATACAACAACTAAAATCCTAATTATGTGCAAATATTTCAAAAAAGAATACGGAAAAAAACAAAAACAATCTCCAGCCCTAGGAAAACAGTTTAAACTGTAAAAGAAAAGACCATTTCCAATGTGTGTGCAGATACAAAAAGAGAATAGAAAGGGTAGAAAGTATTAACCCTCATACTGAAAATACAGAAGTATATTCAATAAGAATACCTTCAAAAAAAATAGAGAGACTGTAAAATTGAATGACATAACTTTTCCCATGCAAGATGACAACAGGAGCGATGTTAACTTGATCCCAAGGAATTTCTGGGGAAAAATGGGTAAATCCAAATTAAGAAAAAGTAATCTTAATTTAAAACAATTTGATGACTCTGTCATCAAAACTCTAGGCTCCTTTGAAGGAACTTTCAAGGCAAAAAACCGTTTTGAGATTATTCCTATCACTGTTTTAGAATGCACAAAAATCATGGGCTCCTGGGAATAGACATTTTAAAAGTGGATATAGTGAAATAATTAAACTGTATAAAGTCAGAAGAAGCTGACATAGGACTACTGAAAGGATATAGAGCGAGTATTTGTGTAAAAGAAAATAGTCACCCGATCTATTTTGGATCTCAAAAAATACCTATTCGCATTCTACCCATAGTAGTGGCAAAACTAAAGAAAATTGTTGAACAAAGCATATTGGAAAAAGTTACCCAAGGTGGTAGCAGTTGGACTTCAACAATTGTTTTGATACAAAAGCCCAATAGCGATTTAAGGATATGTAGGGATTACAAAGTATGTGTGAATCATCAGATATGCTCAGATTCATTTCTCTTTAACTAACAGCAAGTTAGCAGGAATGAAATATTTTGCCAAGAATGACCTTGTTAAGGTCCGGTTCCTTGTACCACAGTCATAGTCCAAGGTAGAACCAATAAAGATGAACTCGAACACAGGTATGGAATAACACAGATATATTACAAACAGGAATATATACAGAGAAGTAGAAGTGTTAGTATGAACAATCAGGTTTAGTAGAGAGAACAATGTCGTCTCGACCAGTATCACTATTCCAATGTCTTGCAGTAAATGTCTGAACGCGACTCTGTTTCGGACTGCCTCTGACTCGACTCTTGACTCGACTTGAACTACTGACTCACTTGAACTACTGATTCACTTGAACTACTAACTCGACTTGAACTACTGACTCAACTTGAGCTACTAACTGACTTCTTGCCTACTCCTGAGGCGCAGTATTTATTAAGTATGGAATAGTCCATTAGTATTATAAGATCCCATAACAGACCTGAAATATTTAACCCTAAAAAGGAAGTACCAAAAGTCACAACTTCTAGAATTTGAAAATGGACTAAAAAGTCATAGCATCTGATTTGGCCATCATATATGTAAAGGGGAACATTATTATTTCACACGAGAATGCGCTATCCAGACTAAATTTAGACAACAAAATACTAAAAACATCTGAAAATTCAGGAGATAATTTACTGCACAAACGGACGTGTGACCCTTTAATCATCTCAGAATGGAAATCATACAATACCCAGTATTAAGTAGTATTTCAGATTGAATGAAAAGAAACACATGGAAGATTTGTTCAATGAGAGAAAGACACTACAAATAATCAAGATATAATTTAACTGTAAAGAAAGGTATAATATGTAATGTAGATATTATAATAGCTCCAGAAATTTTAAGAGAAGAAGCACTAAAATGTGTACACAAGGATGTGCATTGTGGTACAACATCAACACAAATGAGTTTAAAATTACAAGCGTGGTGGCTTGGATATTCTGGAGATGTAGAAGGTTATGTAAAAATGTCCAAAATGTGCTGAACTAAAAAAAAAATCAGCAAATCAAATTCCTGTGTGACCTGAAGAAAAAGAACCCTCTTTTCGAGTACACATGGATCATGCCGATATAAAAGGCACGGGGATATTTTTAATTTTAGTGGACTTATTTTCAGAATGGCCCGAAGTAATTACGTTTGCTGACAGAAAAGCCACCACTATAAAACAAATAATAAGAACAATATTTTCAAGGAATGGGGTACCTCAGTCTTTGGTCTCATAAAAAGCGCCAGAATTTTACGAGGAAATGTGCTCGTGCATAAAGCGTATTGGATGCGTCCCTTATAAAACACCACTTTGCCACCCACAGAAAGAATGGTGCAGGCTGTAAAAATGAGACTAAAAGCATTTTCCCTATATAATGATAATATAGAGAGTTACTTACCAAGGTTGCTGTTAAGCTATAGGAAAAATAAGCATGCTGGCAGACTACAAAATCCCTCCGCATTAATAGGTGGACAGATTAGAGCTAATTCTATTTTCAACAAGTAAAAGTGCTTAATATAAAAAAGGATAAAGATTCTAATCCAGAGAAGGCGGAATTTGTAGTACAGAAATGACTCAATACAGCAATATTACCGGAAAATGGACAAAGTGTACTGACCTATGAGTAGCATTTCAAAAACAGAATATAACCCGAGGATATGAAAATGGACGAATAATCTGAAGTTGAAGAACAGGAAGGGTAAGAGGGGACTAATGAATTCAGTAATGAAATAGGAAATCAATGACGAAGAGTTGGAATAGAAAATTCGGACCTAGATCTCCTATAAGAGTAAATCAAGATACACAGCACAAAAGACAGTTCAGATTCCCAAGAATAAGTCAAAGATCAGTTCAGGTAGATGCAGTATTGTATGTAAATGAGTTACTGCTATAAAAGCAGTACGCCACTGCGATTTCCCGTCGAGCAAGCATCTTTTGACCTGAAAACGTCTATCTCAGGGAGGACTCTCCTTCATAACAATAATAAAATTAAAATAAAATTAAGTATATAAAATCTTTAGAACTCTGCAACCATAAAGTAAACTTAGAAAAACGTAAAAATAATCATAGACACTGTAGGAATAATATATGGTTTTAATCGTAATGTTCAAACGAATATTGGACGAATATTTTTAATTTATGTTCAATCATTCATAATTACTAAAAATATTTTTAGGAAAAGTAATTTAAAGATCAGCTATAGCAGCGTTAAAAAATCGATAAATCAATATCCCAAGATAACAATATTATATTAAAGAAATATATGTCCAGCAAATACAACAAAGTTATTTTTTCAAAAGAAATGCAACTACCGAAAAAGTACGATCTGTCTTTTAAACGGCCAATGTATGTCTGATAATATTTTATTTTCGTTCCTCTGAAAACCCTTGGAAATTTCGTTTTTAACACCATCGAATAACTTTAGGCAATGTCAGATCCATAAAGAACACTGCTCTCTCGAAACATTTCTGGTAATACTCCATTATTACGTGGGATATTGTAGCAAAAGCCAAATCTTGTAATGGGAAGGTTATAGTTGTAATTTATGCCTTGTAGAAAAATTAGTTATCTTAAAACACTTAAATAACCTTAGCTTATTAAACAAGAGAACTTAATTGATGGTTATATGTAAGCATAAAAATAAATATCTTTTGAAATACGTTGATCAAGATTAATGTTTATGTAAATTTTGACATTTCTCTTTTTGTATTTTTTAAGTTTTTTTTTTTTAATTTACTTTTTTTAACCAAGTATACTTCCTTTATGCGTACTGTAAAATTAATATTCGCAACTCTACATAAAAAATTATGTTTTTTGTACTTTCCTTTCTGTGTCGTCTATCAACACAGTGTCATCTGTATATCTTATGTTGTTAAGATTGTAGCCGTCAATAATGAATCCTGGTAGGACTTCTAGTTCTCCCAGAATCGCCTCGCTCTAAAGGTTGAATAAGTCCTTGTGTCCTTGTCTTACTCCTTCGTTCTATTTTTCTATATTTGCAGAAATCATTTTCCATCCGTATTCAGACAGTTTTCTGCCATTATAGGTTCTGGATTGTTCTAATATCTTCCCAAATATATCAGCAATTCCAATAGATCTTTCTGTTCTACGTTATCGAACACATTTACGTAATCTATATATGATGTAATGAATATGCATACACCTGGCTTCCCCTCACAGTAATATGATTGGCTGGTGTCAGCCATAAATACAGACTGATGGGGAGGTACAGAACGACGCCTATTGGCTACGCCTATTGCCTACCACTACGACGAGGACCAGTCCATTACGGTTACCTGCTAGATTGTCCTACTCGGTTACAGTAGGACAACCCACTTTGCTACTTCGAACAAATATATCCATTTCCGGGACATATCATTATACATAGAATTTACATATATTCAGCAAAACTTAAAGTTTCTGGAACAAAGAGAGAATAGTCTGGCTTGATCCACAGTTTCAAAGGGTCATGGTTGAAAAGTGAGGATTGAACAGATATTACAGCTTTTTTTTCTGATCAGATCCGTCATGCCATAAAATCTTATCTATCATGATATGATCGTTAAAGGTTCAAATAAATCGATCTACCTCTAGACAACTAATTATGTATCTTTCCTTGTTCGCCTAATCATTTTTTTTTCTTATCTAGCTAACTAGCAAGCTAAGTGTAATCATATCTGAATTCAATGTCTTTATAATTTCAGTCTCCCTATATCTAGAAAGAACGGACTGCTTTTTGAGATCGTCTTATTTCCTATTAAGTTCCGACATCTATATTTGAACTCAGACGAGAGGTTGTTTCAATATTAAATTTCCAAGCTAATCGTATCTTCCTTATTTGGCACGACAAGTTTACATTTATGCAGCAACTGCTACCTTCATTTTGCAAAACTTTAATGATGACTACATCAGGCTATTTAAATCGGCCCTACCTGAACTGTTCATATATAACCTTTTTTGTATTACCAATTCTGATGATACAAAAGCAACATACCTAGATTACCAGACATAATCGAATTCAATAAAGGGAGAAAATTCTAATAAAGGCCTAATTAAAAAGAAACTCGACCGTGAAGCTTCTAATATCTATTTCTCGAAGTATCCTAGCAACGTGGGATTCGACTAGCTCTATCTATCTATCTATCTATCTATCTATCTATCTATCTATCTATCTATCTATCTATCTTATTATTATTTTTTTATTTACTACTTTTCATTCAATACCAGACCCAAAAGCCACTCAGGGTCGAGGTGTAACAAATGATGCTCTTGCCAATGATAAAAGCAACAGAATTTCTCCTTCACTCTGAAATATGGTATATTTTCGTCTCTCTGTCTGTCTGTCTGTCTGTCTGTCTCTCTCTCTCTCTCTCTCTCTCTCTCTCTCTCTCTATATATATATATATATATATATATATATATATATAAGAGAACATTGAATTAAACATTTAGAGATAGTCTGTTTCATGCTAGACGTGATCGTCAGGCCTGACGATTGCATCTAGCATGAAACAGACTGTCGCCTCTAAGTGTTGAATTCAATGTTCACTTTTATATTAACACACACTCTATCTCTGATATTGAGCACTTTTTCCCATAAATATAGCACACCTTGAGACTATATATATATATATATAGAGAGAGAGAGAGAGAGAGAGAGGGAGAGAGAGAGAGAGATACATATATATACTTATCTTAGGCTTTTTCATATCTACCTATTTCATTCTATGTGTCACAAATGGAGCGCATAATAAACATTTGTGAATCTTTGTTAAATCAGTTATAAAATGTACATCCGTTTGTATATCTCTTTGATTTATGTTTTATTATTCAACATGAAGTCCCTTTAATTTCGTTTGCCTCGGACACCTCAGATATTCACATTTAAAATGATGTCAGTTTTGTGGGGACAACCCTATATATAAACTACCCAGGACAAGTCTGAGTTTCAGTACTCAGTGTGCGAATACACACACAATCACACAAATATATATATATATATATATATATATATATGGAGTTGAATATATATATATATATATATATATATATATATATATATATATATATATATATATATAAGTTGGAATATATATATATATATATGCAGAAATATAGTTTTAAAGTATTTTAAAGTATTCTATATTTATGGGATAAACTGCTCAGTGTCAGAGTGCAGCATGAAACAGCCTATCGCCTCTGAGTGTTGTCTTCAATGTTCACTTACATGTATATATATATATATATATATATATATATGAACAAAGCGTGAAATAGGTAGATATGAAAAAGCCTAAGATAAATATATCTATGTCTCTCTCTCTCTCTCTCTCTCTCTCTATATATATATATATATATATATATATATATATATATATATATATATATATATATATATGAAGAAATATAGTCTTGAGGTGTGCTATATTTATGGGATAAAGTGCTCAATATCAGACAGGTTGTGTATATATAAATGTGGACAGGCTGTTTCATGCTAGACGTAATCGTCGGCCAATCGTCGTGGCCTGACGATTGCGTCTAGCAAGAAACAGCCTGTCGAAGTGTTGACTTCACTGTTCATTTTATATATATATATATATATATATATATATATGATGAACATTTCATTTTCGTTCATGATCAATTTCATCACGATTTTTCTGGTAAGTTTGTAGAGTTATTATACATTCTTATTGATCAAAGTAGAGTCCAGTAGTCATATGAAAACCCTGGAGATTTCCAGTGAGATATCTTTAATCATTTCTAAGATACAACGTTTCAAAGCATAATCTAATACATTGACAATTTTGCTGTTACACATTTTGGTCAATTTTGCTGTTCCACTCGGTACACACACACACACACACACACACACAAACTCTCTCACACACACACACATATAATGTTATTTTAGTCGTCTATCTTTCATCTTTATATCGAAAATCTGAATCAATAACAAAAGGCGTGTATGTATCAACCTTATACGATAGCCTAATTATTGTTTCATGTGAGGACGATAACATTATTAGACACTCAAAATTACTTGCTTTATATTTGTTGTTTGGGACATTTCTTAGCTCATTAGTTCAGGTTTTCTATCACTAACCACTCGTTGGTGAACACTCAAGCTAAACGTAACTTTTCCGATAATAGGCAATATCCTTCTACGAGATGGAATAAAAATGAGAAAACTGACCTCTTCATTTGTCCGTCTATTTTGGTAGCTTTGAAAAGCCAGGAAAAGAATCAGTTCAAGTTTAACCAGTCGAGTAACCAAAAACGTTGGCTTATTCATTTCGCTTCTTACCGTTTTCCATTCTTTCTTTTTCGTCTTTTCTTATTATTATCTCAATATCTGCTAACACCATTGAGAAATCATTTACAGATTCCCAAAATTAGGTTGCCCTGTGAATGCTTTCCAGTTTCAGGAGATGATCAAGCATAGCTCTCTACAACGTCCTTACCTATTGTATTGCTATGCTTGCTTTTACTTGTATATTTCCCACTCGTTACGAAACCAAAACATCAATCTGAAAACTCGTGTCGTGATCTTAAATATCCCTGTCAGGACAAGACTTCCATATAGTTATCGTTCACTGCACCTAACCCGTTCAAAAATATAGAAACTATCTAAGATCAACTGTGAAAAAATGGCTTTGAGCGTGTAAATCCTGAAGATCTTGTCAAAGGTCATTCTTCTTTAAATATTGGGAAGACCAAGTATTGTAAACTTGGATGTGTGGGTGATAGCGCAGGATAATGGCTCGGAATTGTTAATTGGAGAACGAAGTTCTAATTCCCGTTGGGTTCATTATATTCACTAACGCGTCAAATAACCTTGGGAAAGGTATGAATCTTCACCTCTTTTAATTAGTAAGAATAATTACTAAACCATTATCCCCCTCCCCGCAAAGAAAATGTTCTTGCAATCTAAAAATATTTTCTGGCTTTAAATAAAACCCGGAGAGGTCGATAAGCCTTAGGAAACGAATCAATCAATCAAAAAACCAAACATAAAACTTGTTCTACCATCCTAAAATTCGTCAGGTAGGTTGTTCGGCATTTACATGCTTCCTCTATTACCTTCAATATGCACTTTGAGTGTTTAATACTCCAAGCATTCTTTCCTCATAATGTGAGACAAGATCGTATACTCCGTCGCTTCCTGATTCATTTTAGATCTACTGATAGTTTATGCGGGAAACGGCCCACGTTTCACTCAAGGGTTGTTTGCCAGGAAATTCATCCTTCCCAAAGGCAAACGAAAGGAATGTGAATGATTTGCCAAGGTAAGAATAGCCGGAAAATGCCCAAGAGCCACTCAATATAGAAGTATACAGAGAGATTTTTGTAAGGGATGTGGAAGTAACAATTAAAAAAAAGGCATATCGTGAGGACCTGCAGGATAGATATTATTTAATCCTGAACTTTAAAAGACTGTCGACCAGTGTCCATTTTGGTGTAACAAGTTTCAAACTCGCATAATCATAAAAAAAAATTCCATATAACCGAAATACATTTTATTTATAAAAGCAAAATATAGTACACAATATTGGGTTGGTGCGCAATTATCAGGCGATTTTAAACAATATTTATAATGAAAAAAGAAAGATAACAATTCAACAATAACATTTTTAAATGATAATTCCGGAGCGTATGATTATCGATACGCATTTTTATAACCTGAGAATAAAATAATATTACTATTAAGAAAAAGGTAAATAAAACAGCATTTTTTATTAACGAAAAACTCACCTATAAAAACGCTTGATAATTATGCAGTAACCCAATATAAATCCTAACTAATGACTACACTGTTTCTCTATCAGCTTGTTAAAATCAGATTTGGATCGACACCTCCAGGCTCGTTTTAAAGATTTGTCAACCTCACTTGTGGGACGGAAGGTGCATGGTCAAAATTACTTCTCTAGATTTTAGATTGTTGTTTTCAAGGTCGCATCATCTCCGGGGTCTATTCCACAAAGTAACAGTTCTATGCGGGGTGAGAAACCTGTCAGCGTGTAACATGATCCTTATCAAAGGGACACGAAATGAAGGGGAATGATTTGCCCCCGTGAACATGGCATGGCGTGTCCTAGCTTTGATTGGCTGAGCAAGTAGAATTAAGGGAGGTAACTCGTCCGAACATCTGCCAGAGTCGTATAATCTTAACATCTTAAAATCTAGTATCAATTGCTATCTATTCTCTGAATGATCACAATCCTCACTTTCTACTTCCTAGCACGTCCTCATTTGCTCATACCAAAACACATCCCTTGTCATCTTTCTTACAGTAACCTTCTATATTTTATTATCTATTAGTAGATTTATGCCTTTCCCAGAGGTATTTGTCCGTAAGTGAAGATAAAAAACTAACAATTAGAACTCGGCTCTCCCATTAATATTTCTGAGCCATTATCCCTTATTTCGCCCGCACACTAAGCTTACAGCATCCGGTATTACCAATTGGCCATCCATCTAGGTAATGACGAGGCTCAACAGTGCTTAACTTCTTTAAGTCACAGAAGGAACAAAATGAGGAAGTGAGTTGTATAGCAGCAATAAAATAGAGAAAGCTGTTTAGTTTGGTTTTGTTTTACGGCATATCAACACCTCAATGGGTTATTTAATGCCGACACCATTTTTAGGATAGATTTGTATGAATAGAATAGGTATTCTTTGGTTTAGATTGGTTTGGTTTATTTTGTTTGACGGCATATCAACTTCAATGGGTTATTTAATGTCGACAACATTTTTAGGATAGATTCGTATGAATAGAATAGGTATTCTTTGGTTTAGATTGGTTTGGCTTATTTTGTTTTACGGCATATCAACCTGAATGGATGATTTAATGCCGACAACATTTTTAGGATGGATTCGTATGAATAGAATATGTATTCTTTGGTTTAGATTGGTTAGGTTTATTTTGTTTTACGGCATATCAACCTCAATGGGTTATTTAATGCCGACAAGATTTTTATTGCTGGTAATATTTTTTTCTTTCAAAAATGTATTGCTGGTAATATTTTTTACAAAATCGTATTGCCAGTATTAAGACCTATTTTTTCACTTTCATAGTGTTTTGACCCCAGTTTTGGGTTTAACTATTTACCCATATCTGAGGCCGTAACAGGTGCTACCACCGCGGGGCAGGGTGGACCTGGGAACATTAGCAATTAAGTGGTGGTTCTACGCCCCTCAAAACCTCCTGATAAGACGCCTCGTTGTCGGACGTAGTTTACCGTCTTACCCAGGACGCGGATGTAGTTTATAATCATACATTGGACTGAAGAGAAAGCTGAGGAGAGCCTTGACAAAGCACGTCTTGAAAAGGTACTGTACACAGAGATAGATAAGCAAGACAGGGAACTATCTGTTTATGTAAATAGCTGTTGCACGATTGCATTAGACTGTAATCGAAAATCGTATCCCTTATCTGATTTGGATTACTTCAGATTTGCCGACGGTCAGAGATACACGTCTGACTATCGTAATATAATCAGGCATCGTTATTTAGGTGATGTTTTAAAAAGATGCGTACGGCACGAGGTTAAATGTGAGTATAGAGTTAGGAGTAGAACCTTACACCAGAATCTGGAGTCAGGAAAGCTTTCTTGCCATTGAAATTATTTTCCAAGTTTGCACTATTTACCAGATCCGGAAAAGCTAGCCAGTGTCGTTTGGTTTCGTTTGGTTTGATTTGGTTTGATTTACGGCATATCAAACATGAATGGATTATTTAATGCCGACAAAATTTTTATTGCTGGTAATATTTTTTTTCAAACATATATTGCTAGTAATATTTTTCCTTCAAAAAAACCTATTTCTGATTTTTTCTTTTTCAAAAAGTATTGCCGGCATTTTTTTTTTTTTTTTCCTAAAATGTATTTCTGATAATAATGCAATACTGGTAATATTTTTTTTACAAAGTATTTCTGGTATTAAGACACATTTTTACACTTTCATTGTGTTTTGACCCCAGTTTTGGGGTTAAATATTTGCCCATATCTGGGACCCTAACAAGTGCTACCACCTCGGGTCAGGGTAGACCTGTAAACATCAGCAATTAAGAGGTGGTTCTACGCTCCTCAAAACGCCCTGATCAGAGGCTTTGCTGTTGGGTGTAGTTTCTCGTCTTAACCAGGACGCGGATGTAGTTTATAGTCATACCCAGGACGCCCAGTGTCGTTAACGCAAGATATATAACTATCTTCGTCATTATGAATATCAGACGCCGCTTCGTATACAGCTATTTATAAAAAAAACAAAAAACAACTATATTTTAAGTTAGGAATCAGTGAAATTCTTTAAATTCAATCTACAAAGCGTATTCGTTTCTTAAATGTACCATCAAACCTTTTTAGTTCAAACTGTTCCTGCTTTCGAAATTCAGTAATTGCTAGCAGGAGACGTCTTCTTTTTTTCCTTCAGAAATGCAGTCTGCTAATTACGCGAGTTAAAGATGCTCTTACAAACCAGATTTAATATGATGTATTTTCTATATTTATTAATGAATATTTCATGTTTATTTTTTTATAATCTGTCAACCTCTAGGCTTCATGTCGTCTTAAATTTCTTTGACTGTCTAAATGCTTTTTATCTATGCCCTGGGGAAATTCAAGATAATTCAGCTCCTCGAGGTTATATATATATATATATATATATATATATATATATATATATATATATATATATATATATATTGTCCATGTTTGGCTGTTTCACAGAATATTAATGTATCTAGACATCCGATTGCTTTATCCGATATATATTATATATATATATATATATATATATATATATATATATATATATATATATATAGCAGCATTACCCGAGTTGCCTGGGTTTATTCAAAGAAAGATCACGAACCTCATCGAATCTGTAAAGTTAAAATAAAGATTTTTTTTTACTTATCTATATGGCGAAAAATTATAATGACATGAAATGTGAAAACATTTATAACAGGAGAAAGTTGTTTTTTTACAGAAGCACAGGAGATACAAAAAATATTTGTCAGCAAATGAAGAGTACATTAATCGCTATCGATCTTCGAAAATTGTTGACAAAAAAAGATTTGTTGACAGCTTTTGCTCAAACTACATCAAATGAACAACATGCATTGGAAGGAGAAGAAATTCAACAAAGACTTCTCAGTGGGTTTCATTGATGCACTACAGTTTTTTATCACGTGATGAAAGAACTATATATCTTAGTATTATTGTGTTGGTGACCATGAATAATAGCAGCAATTTCATTGCAAACAGGTGAAGTATAAAGTCCCCGATGTTCACCACCTGGTCTCTGGTCAGCGTTGATGATGACATAAAAATTTGGCGTGTCCGCTGTTTCTAAATCGTATTTGGACTCTCGCACATAATTGTTCCTAGTGTGTAGCATTTCCTGAAGCTCAAGAATGATATCCATTTCAGTTCCAGGTGAAATAGAGTTGTGCCTAGTTGCATGTACCTGATAGTTACCTAGAAAGTAAAGCTGCAGAAATTATTGCTCCTCGTTTACCATATGTTGCATAGAGCCAATTCTATGATATACTTGTCCTTGTACTTTAATAATATTGGCCCCCAAAATGGTCATCTGAAAAGCACAATTATACTTTCTAATATTGCGTAGGAAATGATTAGACTTAACAGTGGTACCAGTTAAGAGCATTTTCAATGGCTGGGGTGGATCTTCAATGATAGTTAACGCGGAAGTACCGTTTGAGTAGCACATGCTATTAATTTTCTCTACTCATTTTTGTGGAAATATGCCTTATGGTTCTCGAGTAGCTCGCGATCATACACACACTCACTTAGTCAGTTTTATTTATATATATATATATATATATATATATATATATATATATATATATATATATATATATATATAGAAGATATATAATTTGTGTATTTAGGCAGAAATCCTTTTTTCATGATATTTCATTGAATAAGACAGTCAAGGTGCTTTGATTTAGTTTTTTTTACAATTTCTCATGTGATTAATTTTTTTTCTTTTCAGCTGATAAATTTTATAAAACTTTCCAATTGTTCTTTTTTTTTTTCCGAACACATTTCGGCTATACATTTAACCATTTTCAAGGTTGAAATATATTAACTGTTAACAAGAAACATATTTTTGTATGTATGTATTTATATAATGTTTTCCTTTTCAAAAAGCGTCAATTCCCTTAAGTTTACAATGGAGGTTGAAAAGGATAGGACTCTCCCCTTTTTGGATGTCCTTGTTGAACGCAAGGACGGGGCTTTCGTCATTAGTGTTTTCCGGAAGCCCACATTTACTGAACTTTACAGGAGTTGGAATTCGTTCGTACCTAAGTCTCGCAAGATTGGTCTGATTTCGACTTTGGTCCATCGTGCTGACATGATTTGTCCCCCTGAAATGTTGGATGGTGAACCTACTAAAATTCGTAATATTTTCGAAAGTAATGGATATCCCATCAATGTTATCAGGCGTATTATTGATAACAAAATCAAGCGGTTTAAAAAGCCTGTGGTGTTTGGTTCCAGTCAGTGCCCTGTCTATTTAAAATTACCTTAGCTTGGCGGGAAATGTTAGCTGGTATCTGAAAAAATGTCGTTGTCTACTTATAATGCTGTTAAGTTGCGCACAGTTTTTCATACTAGACCTCTACTTCCATCCTTTACTAAAGACAGGTTGTCTTATTTTCATAAAAATTTAGTTGTTTATAAATGCAAATGCCGTTGTGACGCGGTATACATAGGACGAACCAATCTAAGGTTGGAAACGCGGGTTGCGCAGCATGTTCCTGCTTTTGTGCGTTCAGGCAGTCTTAGTCTGCCTATAAGAAGAACTACTCAGTCAGTCCATGAGTCCGCAATCGGTCAACATTTGCTTGACAATCATGCTTGTGCCTCTGAATATGAAGACACTTGGTTTTCAATTCTACACAGTGCTCGCTCAATACACCATCTTCGAGTTTCTGAATTTTAAGTTACAACAACCTAGCCTGTCCAGACAAAAGGAACACTTTTAAGTTCCTTGCGTCTGTTGGAAGGATTTTGAGTTCCCCTTTTTCCATTTTATACTCATGTGGAACTATTTATTTGCATCCCCCTTCGTTAATTTTTAAATTTTAATTTTGTATAATTAAAATTTGTTTTTTAGTCGAGTTCCACCTTTCCCTCCTCATTTATTTTATTAAGTGTGTCTTTGTATTCATTTATATCTAATATTGCCAACTTTGAAAAAGTGTTGGCCGAAAGGTACCTTTTTTAGGTATAACGTCCGTTTTGTTTAAGGATATATATATATATATATATATATATATATATATATATATATATATATATATATATATATATATATATATATATATATATGTGTGTGTGTGTGTGTGTATATAAAAACCTAAA
>CAHIKZ030004098.1:370000-375000 GCA_903632075.3 Acanthosepion pharaonis | reverse complement strand
AAAATAAAATGTACTTTCTTGAAACTTTATTAGCTAATTTAAAGTATGCTTAATCTGATCTGAAAACATCTTATTTACTTTAAGCTAAAAATAACAGAGAAATGGATTTTTAAAACAAAGTGTAGCGGTGATTATGCGCTTACCACCCGTCGTTTGTCACTTGTAGACGAGGAATGAGAAAATCTGTCAACACCTTTACGGTTGTTCTTCGGATACTTTATCTGTTAAAACATAATTTAATAAAATGACAGGTGAGTGCCTTTTTTATATAATTTTTAAGTACTCAGTAATTTTAAAAATGTTGGAAAATATTCTCCGCAATTTAATTTTAGTAATGTTGAATTTACATTTAGTATAGTCATCAGTCTTATTTACTGATTATGTCGTATATGGTTGATCGAAATTTCAAACAGGAGAAACTTGCGTAGTATTTTATATACATAAAAAATAATTTTTAAAAAAATATGGGGTCTAAACGACTTTTATGGAGCATTTCATTTTTTGATTCGTAAATATGGTTTTCCGTTGATAACAATATCAACTAAACGGATAGAAAAAATGCATAATTTTAAACAATTTATATTATAAATTACTATAATTAAAATTTTGAAAAATGAAAACAATTCTTGTAAACATTCATTATTCATCGAAAAAAAATTTCTTCAGGCAATATTGTCCTTAATAGCACTTATTTATAAAGCAATTAAAAGCTTTTCTGATTAAATAATGTCATAGTTTTATTTTTTATTTTAAGATTCAGAGCAGATTTTGGGGAAATGAGTTGTACTTTAAAAAAAGATTATTAATGATTTAAATTCTCTAAGGAGGCTCAGTGGAGTAATGGATAGCAGCTCGAATTGAAAAATCGGAGAGCCGAGTTCGAACTCCAGTCGAATCCATTAGATTTACTTACGTGCTAATACCCTTTGGAAAGGTATGGCGAAATAGCAGTACACACCGGGTTCTATTTTCTTGAGTGGAAACTGGTCTACCGCGAAAAGAAATGGTAACTTTCTGCGGTAAAAAAAATCTGCCTCTTCAGTCATGTATCGAGAGATCCATGATCACCTAAGCGTGTATCACGCATGTCAGATAACTGAGTTAAGAAGTCCTGCATTTGACTGATAAAACAAATTTTGAGATAGCAATTTAATTTCTCGAAATTTCATGAAATAAAGTCATTGTGGGAGCAACATATGTAAAAACAAAATATATATATATATTTCTTTTTACCAAGATTTCCATAATCATTTGTCGAAGATTCGCTCATTTAAAATCATTTGTCAAATTGTCATTTGGCGTAGAAACCTTTATTTAACACGACATGAAAATCCTACACCTGTCAACGTGAGTAAAATTGTTTCAGTATCGCATTGGAAATTACAAAAATAAATGCTTACCCAGACGATATTATGAAAGTGTCGATTTCGACAATTTTGCCATTTTTTTTTTTTATATTAAGGCGTCACTTTAAAAATTTGAAGGTATCGATTTCGACATTTTGCAGAATATTTTTTTATTATTACTTTGGAAATATGAATGTGTTGATTTCGAGATTTTTACAGTACTCTCCTATTAAGGCATTTTTTAGAAAATCTGAAGGTGTTGTTTTCGACAGAGGTGTATATTTCGATATTTTTGCTCTTAACTTTGAGGTTTTACTTTAAAAATCTCAATATGGAGTTCAAAACTTTTTCGATATTTCTTATCTAAGAAAATATTTTAGATAGAAATATTCACATTTGGCGATTGTCTTACATATTTACTATTCTCTCGCATTCTCATCCTAATTCATATATATATATATATATATATATGCATGTATTATAAATATTTTTTTTTTTGAAAATATGATTCTTTCGGTATATAAGAGTTCTCAAAAACAGGAGCTAAAAACTTCAATTAAAATCAGTATTAAAAGTATTAAGCTCTGTTTCATCCTCAGGCGAAATTTTTGGAATAAATAATCTTGAAGTTTACGCATTTTTATAAGCATATTCATTCATAAAATTAATTGCAATAGAAACGGCTGAAGCAATTATTTCAATTAGAGGCGTAAGAGTTAACAATTTGTATCAACATATTTGTTACTTTCGGAAAGAGGTCAAGTGAAGGTACGGTCGGGGTGTCTGTTTTAAAGCGAATAATGACACTCATTAGACGCATATCGCTAAGTCTGTTTCAGCGACAGAGAGTTGTTGGCATTATTGTTACGCCGTTAAATATCTAAAGATTTTTTTAGGCTCTACTTATGTATTGAGCACTGTTTTTTAAAAATAAAAACAAAATACTAAATAATTTCGGATTATTTACCTAACGTGTTCACCCTATTTTTCTATATATTTGCACACACACACACACACACACACACACATATATACATACATATATATATATATATATATATATATATATATATATATATATATATATATATATATGAACATTTACCGCCTTGAATAACCGAGAAATTTTCAGTTACTAATGTACGTGAGGGATTCATGGAAGGTTGAAGTTTATAAGCAGTAAATTCAACCTTGCCAGCCGGAGGATCCTTTGTGGCCCGAGCGGTAAGGCACGTCAGGCTATATGATTTGTTTCTGTATAGGATACAAGTTCGAATCCTGTCGAAGGACGAATATTTTCTATGAAAATTTATCGGACATTAATTTAATACTGTTTATTATAAACAGAGCATTTATTTAAATACTTGTAGCTGTAAAAAAAAATGTTAAACATAAAAATGTCTTTAAATATATTGAGCCATGTCATCCAAGACTGATGCGGGATGCGACACAAAGTCAGTTATTTAACGTCGGGAATCCCGAGGGCTTACGCGGGATCGGGCATGAAACTTGTCTCATTTGGTCATGGTCGCGGAACAGATACTAGACTTTGATCGATCTGGGCAGCAGACAGCTGGCACATGTAAGAATTTTATTTTACAACAAATATTTATAAACAAAAATAATTTTACAGTTAGATTTACTACTATTTTAAAAATCAAACAAATGCTCATAAATATTTATCAGGCTACTGAAAAGATTAGGTCAGAGGGATCTTCAATGATGTAAGTATGTATAATAATTTTCTTTTATTTAAAGTCCAAAAAAGTTTTGTTTACCATGTTTTACCACAAACCTTGAACTATATATATATATATATATATATATATATATATATATATATATATGTCTATATCGCTAAGTCTGTTTCAGCGACAGAGAGTTGTTGGCATTATTCTTACGCCGTTAAATATCTAAAGATTTTTTTTTTAGGCTCTACTTATGCATTGAGCACTGTTTTTTAAAAATAAAAACAAATACTATATATATATATATATATATATATATATATATATAGTGAACATTGAAGTCAAAACTTAGAGGCGACAGGCTCTTTCATGCTAGACGCAATCGTCAGGCCACCTGTCGCCTCTAAGTGTTGACTTCAATGTTCACTTTTATATTTACACACGCTCTATCTCTGATATTGAGCACTTTATCCCATAAATATAGCACACCTAAGTCTATATATATATATATATATATATATATATATATATATATATATGTTATATCATTGTGTTTTAAAAAATATGATTCCTTTGCTGCATAATAGTTCTGTGACGACCCCCCGGTGTCTCTGCGCCAAATGTGACGTCTGCCTGGCCGCGTCCGCCGTGCTGTCCTGTCCACGGCGCCAATTGTGACGTCACCCCGTCTGTCTCCGCGCCGTCACCGTCCTATCCTGTCCTTTGACGACCAATGTGACTTTGTATTGGTCGCGGCACCAAATGTGACGTTCTAACCTTTTACTTATTCGGTATCAGGCTTGTCGTTGCCAGATCGCCTCCAATGTCTGGTTACCGAAGTAACTGTTTTGATTTCTAGTCAAACCTACCCACGTTGGTATTTGATCTTAGGTAGACGAAATCAATCAGTCGCCGGGCCGTAATGCAAGTCGAGTCCGGACAAGGGTAACACCGGACAAGTATATGTAAAAGAAAATAAAGTAATAACTCGAAAAGTTTAAATGTGTTAAAAAAGGATAAAAATATTTTATATCTGGTTTCTGAATACAGGACTACATCTTTCTCCCAACCCGCTAATATGGATTCGTGACACTTTGTGTTTGTTAGGCGAGTCTTAACATCTTAAGTTGTTTTTTTCTTTAAGAAACTGGTTCTTGGTGTATCTTCAGGCGATATTCGTAAAACTTGTTTTGGTAGTGTGAGTCTAAGTCGTTCTTCAAAAATAAATTGTTCTTGGTTAGAAGTTGAGGTCGTGAATGCGTGGATATCGTTCAGTCAGCTTCCTGCGAGTCAGGTCTCACTCTGCAAACTGCAACTTAGCTCCAACTCAGCTGCGAACTGCGAACTCAACTGCCGCAACTCGTTGCGACTCTGCTTATATGGACGCCGACCAAGACCGAGGTGAGCCTGTCGGGGTTTGAGGTTCCTTGATAATTCTAAATCCGCATTAAGGGTTTTTCTTTGTTCTCGGTCAGGAAGAATTATTAATTTGCATTTTTGGAAGTCTTTCGTCCTCCCAAATTCTTCCTTTCTCGTATTGGTATCTCACCCATACCCTCGGAGGGTGTCAACGGGGTTCCCCTCTCTCTCACAGTGGCATCTCACACCGATCCCTTCAGAGGGGGCGTCAACATGCCTCCCCTCCTCCTTCACATGATTACCTTCGCCTACCGCTCACGCCACCATTCAGCCAATGGACGCCCAGCAGTGTCGATGTGGTCAGACTGGCCTCGGTTTAAAAAATCTTGCTCAAAAAAAAATTATCTTCCTATTTTTTTTTCTTTTTCTTTCTTCTGCCCGACAACAAACCAATACGACCCCTAGTGTGGTCCCTTAATCTCAATCTTATCCGAATGTCACCTGGACTTTATCAATCGAGACCTTCGCCAAACAAGTGGGTGGTCATCTGGCGATATCCACAGCCAATTATTCGTCCCGTTAAAATATTTTTTTTTCTTTTTATCAT
>CAHIKZ030004098.1:332500-365000 GCA_903632075.3 Acanthosepion pharaonis | reverse complement strand
GCTGGTACAGTTACGTATATAAGTGAGTTTTTGAAACTAAGCAAATAGATTTCTTGTATCTGACAATATTTATGAGATGAGGTATTATGTACACTGTTTCCATTATTCGAACTATTGTCCTCATCTTTGTTGCCATATTTATTACAACGTTTCGGCCGTTGTACGCTCCGGCCTTCTTCAGGTGGTTGGAATGTCTAGGTGAACCCTTTATTTCGCTCACTGGGGTCGACTATTCTAGTTCCACGTGTCATGTCTAATGGATTTCAGTTATTAGTTATCTCCTGTTAATTCCCCTCTCCAAGTTCTCCACTGCCTTAACCAGTAATAAGGAGTGCAAGAAACATGCAATAATAACAAACAAAAAAGCAATATGATCTCTAGTAGAAACATGCAATAATAACAGCAAAAAATTGTAATATGAGCACTGCTAAACTGCTAAAAAAAGGTTGCTGATGAGTTTAGTTTATAATACCCAGAAATTTATGCATATGGACACTTGGCTACGTGGATAAAGGCGTTAGTTAGATCCAGTAACAGAATCCGAAGAGTGTGAGTTCAATACCCGGTTAAGGCAGTGGAGAGAGAGAGGAGATAATTGAAAACTGATTTCCATTAAACATTAACATGGAAATCATTCGACACCTGAAGAAGGCCGAAAACGATGTAATAAAGATGAAGACAGTAGTCCGAATAATCTAAATAGTGTAGATTTATTCTCTGGTAATATCGCAGTGTTAAAAGCCATGGTTGAGTCAATTGTTTTAAATGGTTGAGGTTTTTTTTTTTTTTAAAATCTATCTATCTATCTATCTATCTATCTATCTGTCTATCTATCTCTCTCTCTCTATATATATATATATATATATATATATATATATATATATATATATAAATTAGGCGCGATTAGTAAATTATCGCCATTTTATACTTTTAATTTCTCGCCTGTTTGATTAATTTTGTCGACTTCACTATTATAATAGGGTCAGTTGGGCACCTCCTGTAAGAAAAGAGAGAACCATGAACCATTTGGTATTCACACCGGAAGCTTTAATAGGCACATTTCGTAGTATTTGATGTCAATCCTCAGACAGTGCAGAAGATTCGGATTGAATCTCTAGTCAACATCATGGTCTTTTGAATGATCATTAGTGATGTCGAGTTTTATGCCTTCATTCATCTTCCCATAGGGCCTCAGCCTCAACACAGAATCGTACAACAAGCCCCTTGAGGAGGTAGTGCTGCTCTTGGCCAAGAATGTGGCTGCTGGAAGTCTGGCAACAGGACTCTGCACCATGCCAAACAAGCAGGAGAACCCAGTCAGGCTGTCAGACAATTTCTGCAACCACATCACTGCTTACATCTGCCCATCTGACTCCCAGAGATCAACACCTTTGATTATTATTTGTGGGGCGTAGTTGAACAAGAAACCAACAAAACTCCTTGTAGCACAAAAGATGAACTGAAGGCAAGGATTATGGCAGCATTCACTAACTTAAACGAGGAGACAGTCCAGAAAAGTTGCAGGAGATTTCGAAGTCGTCTGGAGACAGTGGTTGAAGCCAATGGGGATTATATGGAATACATTTAAGGTTAGTATTGAAAGATATTTTTGTTTAATTTTGGTAAATATAGCTGTTAAAATAGGATGCCAGTGTCATTTTCATTTTTGCGTAAGTTAGACAACAATTTATCCATTGCAATCTCTTTGTGTGTGCATATATATTGTTGTGGTAGGATCCACCTAATTTGCATAGTGGAGTACCGACCATATAAATATGGTTGGTACCGGGAAGACGGGGGGGAAGGAATCAAGAGATTCAATCCAGAAACTCTGCCCGACTGCGACTAAGTCAACACATTCCCCAGGAACGGTTTTCCCAAGAATATACAAAAGACTATATGTAAATATTGTGTACACTTTCTTGTTTCAATACATTTTGTTCTAAGTACATTTTGTGCTGTATCATTATTCCATGCATTTGTCAAGTTTCAACACACATATATATATATATATATATATATATATATATATATATATATATATATATATATGAAAATATATTAAAAAATGTTACTAAATACTAATACTAATATATCTACAACAGATCCTAGCAAAAAAATTAGGTTAATCATACACTAATTACTCGCAATATACTTAATTATTCACAATGAGTTTTCTGCACTCCCCATTAGCGATTTCCCCCCAAAAAAAACAACATAGTTTACAAATTCAAGTGCCCTTTGAGAGATTGTACCACCAATGGAGTAAATAATATCTACTCGCTTTTACGACGCTTAACTCTAACATTTTTAGACATTTAAAACAACATGCCTGGCCGCATACGCAATTCCGGAAAATCCCTGTTGACAAAACAACTCTCCTTAAACGGGAAAACAATAAACAAAATCTAAAAATTCTTGAAGCTATATACATAAAACTGTTGAAACCTAACCTGAACAAAATAAACTACGAAATCTCCACAAATATTCTTAAATGCCTATAATTGATAACAGAAGCCACTGATTTATACCAACGGCTTCCCATACTTAATACTTTTCGTTTTCACTCACGCGTGGTCATGTGTGACGTCACAAGCTGCGACGTGATTTTCTCTTCCGCGTCTCGTATACACGAATTAGTGGTTGCTTTGGAATTTTTCATGCAACAAAAACAGACTATCATTAGTGTTCGGTGCATTTGTTGATATGTTGAAAAATAATTGTAATCTTTGATAATGGCTTGTGTAAGACGAAAGCTTAGATTGGATTTAAACATATATCAATATGGTGATTTCTTTTCTTCCTTCACTGATAATGTTATGAAGCTTATCAGACAATATGAAAGGAACTTACTTAAAATAAATAGACAAAACGTGTCTATATTATTTAATGGAACATGCATCAATCAATCAATCAATCAAATCAATCAATATATATATATATATATATATATATATATATATATATAAATTTTCAAGAGGATAGAATCCAGGTAGGATTCAATAGCCGGAGTTATATTTTCCGATTTCTTTTTTAATTTGAGGTCTGATGAATTGGATCGTGATTACGATTCCAATGTAATAAATTATAATCATGGAATATTAGTCTTTGAGCCTTTTTATATCATTCGTATATATATATATATATATATATATATATATATATATATATATATATATATATATATATATGTGAATGTAGGTAATTATTATCTGTGTATCTGTTAAGCAAAATCAATCACGAGTCTTAATGTTGATATTTTCGAAGACTTTTTCTCTCTCATAATTATTGAGAGTTTGCATAATCCTTTCTACTCGCGGCCAAAAGAAAATCACGTTTGAATATTCATCATTCTTATTAAACCTGACATTTCAAATTTGCCTGATTACAATAAGCCTTCCGTCAAGATCCGCCAGCGATGCAACAATTCGAACAATCAATTGACAGGCGTGGAGACAAACGCCGAACTATTGAATGTTTCTCATTAAATTTAGGGACTGTTGTTTTCAACACAATGAACCGAAATCAACACTCGAACATCCCTTTTGTTCCCTAGGCTTCGGAATAATCAAGCTCTGGCCACACAAAAAACGTGGCCATCAGCAAACTGCAAGCCTGTTGTGGAATTGATTAAATACAAACCCCAGATGCGGCTTTCGTTGTAGGCGAATTGGTCGATAAACATCACGCCTCCAGTCTGAAAGTTAACCAATTATTTTATTTTAATTATTTGAGCATATGTGATTGAATCAAAAATCATCGCTTGATAGAGCGCAATACAATGGAATTTAATGTCGTACCGATATTCACAGATGGACAAAGAAGAGTCTAGTTGCTTGGAGTAAAATAACAAGGAAATAAATCAGTTTGAAAAAAGTTATAGCTTGTATTTCCACTAATCGTCGTCAATTTTTAACTGAATCCAGAAAAAAAATTTACTTCTTTAACAGAAACACCAAATCAGCCATAATCTTCGTTTGTGTGGCGTGGAGAATGACTGATAAATTGCAGTTAAATTCAAAGACAATTATCAATATATATCTGTAGTGCATTTTTTTTGCATCAGATGGTGAGGCAAGACCGCCGGTGAGTTAATATGGTGCAGAAAAATGTAATAATATGAAGTAGAAATCAATTGTTAGGATTGCTGCTCTGAAAGATGGTTCACTGCTAAACAGTTTTTTTTTATATCAGAATATATTCTACACAATTATAATTCTAGAACCCATCCATGAATTCCTGTCAAATCTGCTCTGATGCTCCTGCTATATATTCAGAGATTCTTAATAAGATCCAAAGAAGCATCTGCAATGTTATTTGTCCTGACCTGTCATCTCGAGTTCAGTCCCTTACCCCACAACCGTAACATTGCTTCACTGTGGCTTTTCTATAAATATTCTCATGGTCATTTTGATGGACTTCCCTTTCTGGAACCTCGATTCTAAGAATTTAAGCGCAGTAATTATTTTACAGTAGAAATTGCTAAAATTAACCGACATTTTCCACCAATAAATATATCATAACTTAAAATTAAATACATACAAATAAAGCATACCTTAAAATATTATACCGAGTGTAACAGCAAAATTGTCCAAATCCTGTAACTGTATGGGATAATTACCCATCCCACAAAATGTCTAATATTTTATAGACCACTGGACTAATTGAATTTCTTTTCTTCAGACTTTCAGATAAGACGTTTAGCCATCTTGACACCATTTGTCGTAAGAATCGCAGAAAAACTCTCTGAGTTCTTCAGCCAGAAAGAGAACTGGTTAAAATTGTTTTATGTCAGCCTCACTCTCTTCCCAACTGAGCAATGGTGGGAGGAAAAAATCATTCAAGCCTTCAGTAATGTTACCAACATTCATACTCTGGTTTCCATCTTCAAAGTCCATTCAAGAACCATCATGTTTAAAAAAAGTGGGGACAGTAGAGAGGAAAACTGGATCAGGAGGTCACAACAAGAGGGATCATCATTTCAACTTAGAGCTAAATACATTGTTATTGTTCAAAGAAGAGTCCAGCAGTGTTATAAAAGTCACGGAGAATTCCAGTAAGATATCTTTAATCCTTTCTAAGCGGTTCAAAGTGTAACCTAACAATTGGACAATTTTGCTGTTGCACGATTTGGACAATTTTGCTGTTATACCCGATATGTTGTGATGTGCTTTTCATTTTTGTACCCAGAGTTACGTATTTCAGCGCAGTACCAGATTGACTGCAAGATCTCTTTTAACATTTGAAATGTCAAAATATAACCAAAAATACTATGCCGACAATTTCTTCACTCACACTTCTTGTTTGTGTAATTCCCTTCCGGCCTCTTGTTTTCCAGTCAACTTTATTCTTCAAAGATATAAATACGTACAAATGTCAGATTCTGTATTCTTAATTCCTTTTCTTTCATTATTCTTTCTCCTTAATAATGTATTCTTTTTCTCGTATTTTTTCACACTCAGTCACCCTTTTGCGTCTTAGTGGTTTTATTGCCTTGCTTGTTGGGGAATGATAAAAAAAAACATCCTTTTGCGAAGCAAATCTTGCGGACAAATTGGGGCAAAAAAACACTCTATCAAGAATCCTGCATCTAGTATCCCTGACATGGAACCAGCAAAAAAACAAAAGGAGGAGGGGAGAAGCCAAAGAAATATATGGGGACAACTGAAAAGAATTTAAAGAGACAGAATATTATTTGGCACGAATAAAAACCAAATTCCATTAATGATTCACTGGAGCAAAATGGAGTAACAATCAAAGATAGGATAAATATAATTATTTTAGGATGCAACGTGGCAAAACTTTACATGACTATTCCGCTTTTATCATAGCAAATGTTTCGACGATCTCAATTCCTTAGTGCCACAGCTCAAACATTTACATCCAAGACGACTCTTGCTACATAGACAGAATTGAATCACCCTACTTTACATATTCCTTTTGGTAGAAGGGTGTTCTACTCAGAAAATATCCTTCCGGCTACTCTGTAAAAAAGGATCCTGCTTGGGTGCTTCTTCGAATACAGTATACATAGCCTCTTTAGATCAATTCCGCCATATAGTCGTAATTTCACAATCCCTCCTCTTACATTCATATCTCACACTTCATTCAATAACCCTCTACCTTGAGTTGCTCTTAACGCTTGTATTGGGTAAAGTTATTTTTAAAAAGAAGAACAAATATATATATATATATATTTTTTATTTCAGAATTTACAAAAAAAGAAACAATCTTAAATAATCTCGAACGTAAAATGCCTTCAAAAATCTAAGCAAAGTATTAAGAAAAAGAAAAAATCGTTAGAAACAAAGGAAACGGCTCAGGACTGTTAGTTAATATGTTCCCCTCTATGGCAGTTAATGGTGGACAATCACCTAAAAAAAAAGAAATTTGAGGTAACAGAAATATGGTTCTACAGAAGGATATTGAGAATAACATGGTACGAACATGTGAGCAACGACGACGTTTTTAGTGAAAATGGAGACAAAAACAAAACTTATATTTACCACCAGGAAGAGACAATTAAAACGTATAGGGCACGTAACGATGAAAGAGTGTTTGGAAATTTTGATACTCACAGGACAGATGGAAGGTAAGAATGACAGAGGAAATTAAAACCAAACTTACCTGGCGAGATGGAGCAAGTGGATGGCGGAACAATGTTTTAAAACCATAACTGAAAACAAAAGTTCGTAAGAGGTGAAAAGGATAGGACAGCGTGGAGGGCTATGATCACCAACGTCCTGAAGGGACACGGCACATAAAATAAGAAAATGTACTATGTTGTTTTTTTTCTACCAATATTTCTACCAATATTTCTACTGGCTTATGACTTTTTTGTCAGATGTCTAAGAATAAGTGTTAATAATTTTTCGTGAGTTTAATTTTAATGAAATTATTCTATAAGCGTTCGTATGCTCCTTGTTGGCTAACTTTCCAACTTCCGTCAGCGGTAGCTAAATACCTGAAGTTTTCTTAGCATTTACACTATTTACATTATTGTCTTCATCTTTATTGTCATATTTACGACGTTTCAGCCGTTGCACACTCCTGCCTTCTTCAGATGATATATGTGGGAATTTCGAACAGAACCCTTTATTTCGTCTAATGGGGTAGATTGTTGTAGTTCCACGTGATATGCCTGGATATTTCTGGATATTTCGTGAAGATGACAATAAAGATTAGGGCTACGGTCCGAACAATGTAAATAGTTAGAGCGCTTCATCTTAGAAATATAGACAGATGTTTTCTTAGGATGTAGTTGTGTTTATATGGGGTTGATACATGCAGTCGTTTCTCGCAACGGTAGCTACAACTTTTAATAGTCCCTGAAAGGACAAACACATGCGAAAGTGAAGAAAGTTTAATGTTTAATTCGGCCGTTTGGATATCGACTAACGATTAAATAAGTTTTATTCCCTTCCCGAAAAGCGGCCATTAAAACTTAGTCTAATTCACTAATGTGGGTTCTGTCTATCTCTTTGTGGAAGAAAATGTGAGTATTTTCTCTCTCAGTTTATACTGTCTGATAATCTACTTAATGCCTTCCTCGGTATGACATCCGGCAGCAAGGCATCTAATCGGGAGGTTTTGAGAAGAGTAGAACCACATCTTAATTTCTGTTTTTCCCAGGTCCTTCCTGAACAAGGGTGGTTGCACCTGTTAGAGTCCCAACTTTGAGCAAAGAGTTCTGGAGTATCTTGTTGCCTATTACATCTACTCGTCCCTACCTATTGTGCTTAAGTCTCAATGAAGAGCACTCCTTGTATATATACAACAATATATATATATATATATATATATATATATATATATATATATATATATATATATATATCAAATATGTAGTGCAGTTCAATTTATATTACAATGAATCATTCATGCAAAAAGTAGATTAGTAAAGTTAATGATATAAAACTCCTTTCGCAAAGAAAATTTTAAAGTTGCATTAACCTACGAACCACTCGATGAATGTTATGATCCTTGTTTTTAGTAACTACAATCTCTATAAGGTTTTTTTTTAATCTCTAAGTACTTTCAACTGTACATTCAGTCATCCTCAGGCATGGAAATTATATTGTTTTTAGTAAATCCAGGTAGCATTTGAGACGAAAGATTAAATGCGAATCGAAATATGTTTTTTTATGTAATTGTCAACCGATAAAAACAGTTTCAGGTGGTTTGAATGTCGAACTGAACCCTCAAGGACACATGGCACAGTGGGTAAAGGCTTAATTTAGATCCAGTAACAGGACCTAAAGAGTGTGAGTTTAATATCGGCAATGGAGAACTTGGAGAGGGAAATTAACAGGAGATAACAGAAAATTGACATCCATTAGATATGGAACGTGGAACGAGAACAGTAAGCGAGATATGGCGACAAAGATAAGGGCAATAGTCAGTATAATGTATAATATATATATATATATATATATATATATATATATATATATATATATATATATATACACTTTTCTGTTAACTTTACGTCTGATTAACCCACCAACACTTCAACAAATAGAATGTCATATTTGGCTACAATGATAATACATTTGTCGCTGACATATTTTCCACAATTATCAATGATGCCTATGTGGTGTTTTTTCGTAAAGTGAAAGAAAACTCACCCATCTCCACACTTTGACCTTATTTTTCTCTTTAGCGTACATCTGATATTTAATTGGTTTATCGAAACATAACCACAGGTATATTTTTAATTCTAACCTTTCCCACTCCTTTTAATTTCAATAACGGCTTGCTTTTAATTTCCCTTAAAAATCATTTCCTCACCAGTTACCAAAAATTGCCTGAAGAAGTACAGTAATTTCTGTAAGGATTTAAAATGTTTATATTATAATCTCTTATAATAATAATAATAATAATATATATATATATATATATATATATATATATATATATATATATATATATATATATATACACAAAAAACTCTTATCAACGGGTTAATAGGGGAGGGGTGTTCCGCTAAAGCCGATTTTCTGTAGATAGGAAGGGATATTTTTTAAGTTATAAATATAGAGTAACTACTAAATATACTATAAACATGTATATATAGCATAAATAAATACATCCTTAACTTAGATCTATTAATTAAAATAACAAAAATAATAGGTTTCTCACAGTTACACGTTTCACGAACACGCCAATGTATCGTACGTTATATACTGTACACCAGTCTTTGTTTTCAGTCGAAAGGACCGACACTGCCACCAAGCGGTATCTTTGAGAACTAATACGACTCGTTCCACTGAGCCCGCGAATTTTGAAATACATCGCTGACGATTTGAAAATTTTAAGGTTTTTCCTGCAGATTTTTTTCTAATTTCACCTGCAGATATTGTTTATGTTGGAAGGCCGCAGATGAGAGGCTTTTCAGTGTATATATATATATATATATATATGGTGGATTCTCTCGTCGTATTCGTCATATGAGGGTCAAGCAGATCAGTTCTTAGGAACCGACACCTGCCCATTTGCTTATAGTGGTGAAGGCTTTGTGCAGAACCAACCCCACTTTATGAAGGGCCGAATACAGAGACCTGATGCACTACGTGACACAGGTTTTTCAAACGACCCTCCGTAGGTTTTGAATCCAGAGTTATCATTCTACTAGTCCAGTTGCCATCCAAAGCTATAGAACCTAGTCTGTCCTGCTATTTACCCATAAGAGGTGGAGGCAGAAGAAGCAGATTTATGTATTTCCCGAGGGTATTAGCACATGAGTGAATGTAATGGATTCGACTGGAATTCGAACTTGGCTCTCCGATTCCTCAGTACGAGCCACAAGCCGCTATCCACTATATATATATATATATATATTAAAGACATTTTTTTATGTTTAACGTTGTTATTTTATAGATACAAGTATTTAAGCAAATGTTCTCTTTATGATAAACAGTATTAAATAACATTTACCGGCCTGAATGTCCGAGAAATTTTCATAGAAAATATTCCTTCTTTGACAGGATTCGAACCTGCATCCTATACGGAACCGTCATATACGCTGACGTGCCTTGACCGCTCGGCCACAAAGAACCTTACCTTTTTTTATGTTTAACGTTGTTATTTTATAGATACAAGCAAATGCTCTGTTTATGATAAACAGTATTAAATAACATTTAAAATAACAACGTTAAACATAAAAAAATGTCTTTAATAAATAAATTGTCGGACCTTGTCCATTTCTTAACATGTGACGTCATTTGTTTACATTCGATACGCCAGAGCAGTTATGAATGTACGAGATTCATGGAAGATTAGAGTTTATAAGCAGTAAATTCGACCTTGTCTACCGTAAGGTTCTTTGTGGCCGAGCGGTCAAGGCACGTCAGCGTATATGACGATTCCGTATAGGATGCAGGTTCGAATCCTGTCAAAGAACGAATATTTTCTATGAAAATTTCTCGGGCATTCAGGAGGCCGGTAAATGTTATTTAATACTGTTTATCATTAACAGAGCATTTGCTTAAATACTTGTATCTATAAAATAACAACGTTAAACATAAAAAAATGTCTTTAATAAATAAATTGTCGGACCTTGTCCATTTCTTAATATATATATATATGTAAAAGACAATAGGAAAACTGTTATAGTTGTCGACGCGTTTCGTCCGACGCGGACTTTTTCAACTCGAAACGAAATTAATTTATTTAACAAAATAACTAATAATAACAAATCAAAATGTCTTTAGCAACTGGAAGAATTTAGAGAACGCTATTTTCATATTGTTAACTGAAAATTACGTCAATTACTGTCACGTGTGGAGATAATGTTTTTACATTTTATATATATATTTTTATATTGTTAAAAGTATGAAGCTGACAAAAGCATACATTTTAATAATCTTTCTGCATTTATTAAAAAAATATCACATTTATTACGTGTTTATTAAAAAATACCACAATCACGAAAACAGCGCGTCTTCTTCATGAGATTCTAAAATAATCCCCCGTATTTACAAGCATTTAATTTTTATTTACATAATAAAATAACCCCATGACAATGTTTAGGGAAACAAAAGTTATCTCCCTTTGACTAACCCCTAAAAAAGTTTAAAATAGATATATAGGTAGTCAACTTCCCGGGGGATCGTTAGGCGCGAAAGTCAAACATTCTCTTTGGTTCCTAGCAAGACGTACTTATTCAGGGTCGTGACAATTAACATAAGATAAGTAAAAAAGATTACTTTTTTCAGATATCAAATCTCTTACAAAACACATACACACCATGTATGAACATTTCAGATATATATATATATATATATATATATATATATATATATATATATATATATATATGTATTCAATTGCTGTTACATGAAAACTTATGTGGTTATTTTAAACTTTTTTTTTATGTGTTTATGTTGTATTGCTATTCGCTTTGTTAATGAATCCAATAGCACATTTTCTCGCACAACAACATGATAAAATATACAATGACAATAGTAAAAAAATGGGACCCCTCCCACACACACACACGGTTAATACGGCAGAAAAGCAAGCAAGGTGTTCGAAAAATATGGTGGGAATCTGTAGAAAAAATTAAAGGAAAAAGTAAAGAAAAGAACGAAATGATTATTCAGCTCCAGAGAACTATGTTTTCTCTTAGCTAAAGAGGAGGGGTAGGAGGTGGAATGAAAACAGAAAATATTAGGGACTAAAATATTGAGCGTATTGTGGTGGTGGTGATGTTGGGTAAGGGGGGGATGACCATTCCCTCCCTAGCTAAGTTAAGAATCTGCGTAGTAATGACTGCTAAAATCATACCGAGCCATAACTCTATAGAGAAATCCTACAGATCTATTCTCGGATTGTTTTTCTAACCAATAAAAATGAACCACTTCTTTATTGTCCTGAAGAAAGCTACAATCTGTATTCCTTTCGTAGGTAAACACCATTTTTACTTTAACTTTTTACCTTATTTCTGCTGCTTTGCCTAGTTTTGCCTTGCATATATATTATTTGCTTAGTATTATTTTGCCCTTTTCTTTTTCTTATTGTTTCTTTCTCAATTCGGTTTTCTGAGCATTTTGCCAATTACACTTAACCATGGTCAATTACTCCACAAAAGTTGGGACTCCCATGAAAAGAAAAAATCATACTAATAACCTTGTACATTTACATGATACATCTGTGAAAATGTTCAGGTAAAGTCAAGCAAAATCTAACAAAAAGTCATTGTAATAATGTACGGTTTCTATCATATACAGAGAGGTCCAAAAATAGGTGGACAGTAAATGATAAATTTTGTTTGAGGTTATATATACAATTATATTTACTAATACAATTATCTTTAAAAAAAATTAGATAAATTTAGTTATAAAATTTAAAATAATATACCACAAATAGTTTAGTTATAATAAACTCCATTGTAATGATATAACCGAGACAGTGACTTATTCCACCTACTGTTCAGCTACTTTTAGTCCACTCTGTACATGACGGGCTTAAGCAAGTGGATGATAGAACAGGGTCTGGGTGAAGTAGCAAAAAGATAAAACTTATTGAGATCTACAAGGAACAGGGGAGAAGTGGAGAGCCATGATCGCCTATGTCCTGAAGGGACACGGTACATAAAAGAAGAAGAATTCACAATGCGGCTGTTTACTGAGGGATCCTTCCCTGGTTAAGATAGACACTTCCAAGTATACTTAGTTAATTTGAGTCAGTGTTTCTCCCGGCCTGTTTCCGCCTTCTGCTTTTATTGTGATCCAAGTCGAGATTCGCAACCTCCCCAGTTTATTTTGGTTGGCTCTTTTCATCTTTACTGCGTCATTTTTTGAATTTTCTGATGCCCATAATTTTTTATCCTTTCCCTTTCGCTTAGCGAGAGAGCCTCTTGATTTTTTTAGAAAACAGAATACAGCGGTTGCTCTGATTTTTGTGGGGTCGATGGGTCCTAATAACATCATTCCTTCTTTTTCAGGGTCACCATCCTCCCACATCATTTCGTTTATAACATTTTCATACATATACACATACATACATACATACATACATACATACATACATATGGTGAATGAGTAAATTGTAACAAATGAATGGATCGTGAATCTGACTTATTCCAGCTACTGTCCACCTACTTTTGGTCTACTCTGTCTATACTCTGCTTGTAATGCTTAACGTGCAGCAGATAAGTGAGTAGAACGAAATACTTAGACAGCAACGTTTAAAAAACAAAAAGGAGCAAGATATAAGAATCGATCATGGTAGCCTCCAAAGATTTCTGGACAAAAAATATTGATTGCTATGGAATGCCACAATATTTTTGTTTGTTTCTTTCTTTTCCCCAGAAAATATAAGTAGAGACGTTTTTATCTAAAGAGTTAATTTTAATGCACTTAAACTGAACTGAAAAAGACATTCCTTAATATATTATGAGTAATAGTTAGAAAAATATACTTACGAATTTGAATATAAAAACTTAAGAGGTGTCGAAATGGTCGTGGTCTAAACGATCTTTGGTAAATGAATTTGTAGGTAGTAAAAACACGTAATAAATACATACATATATATATATATATATATATATATATATATATATATAGAGAGAGAGAGAGAGAGAGAGAGGGGGGGTGCGATGGGTAAATCTTCGTCAAAATTATGCAAAAATTAAAATAGCATTGTAACCTCATTTTAAAAGATATGTATTCCAAAATTGCACATAAATATCTTGAAGTACTAAAGAGTAAATTAATTCTATAAAATCTCCATTCGTTTCACTCACGGCCTCCAGTCGACTTCTGAATCTCCTGCGACTCCTCTGAACAGTCTCTTTAAGTTGGTGAATGCTGCTACAATACTTGCCTTTAGTTCATTTTTGGTGTTAAAAGGAGTTTTGTTGGTCTCTTGCTCAACTGCACCCCACACATAATAAGAAAGGGGGGGTTGCAGTCTGGAGAGTTAGGTAACCAGATGTAAGAAGTGATATGGTCGCAAAGATTGACTGACAGCCACAACTGGGTTCTTCTGCTTGTGTGACATGTTGCAGAGTCATTTTGCTAGACATAAATTCTTCCAGCAGCCACCTTCTTGACCCAGGGCAGTGTTACCTCCACATGGCGCCTTCGTAAGCCTCAATGTTGAGTCTGATGCCTCACCAATAAATTCTGGAGTTTTTTTGTTTTTTTTATTAGAACGATCAGAGCGAGTTTTCCAAGCTGCCGTGCCTTTATAGTCAGCATTAGAGTTATCCGACTCTTTACGAATTGTCTTCAGTCTCCTCAGATTCACACCTCAAAGACTCTGAACTTCAGGCAAAAATGCCAAGCAGAAGAGTATGCCGTTTCCAAATTTCTAGCGGGGAGAATTGCGTCATGATTCTCCTTTTCTCACAGACGGTGCCCAACTGAACCTACTATGCAGTGCAGTTGACAAAATCCAAAATAAACAACGCGCGTGCGCTAAATTAAAAAAATATAAAAAGACGACATTTAAACAATCGGACCCGGTGTGTATATATATATATATATATATATATATATATATATATATATATATATATATATATATATACGAAGTCAGAAGTCATCGCAGCCGATGTCTTGAGCGTGGTGGCCTTGTTCAAATTGTTGATCACGTTAGATAACAGGCTCTTTCCCAGAAATCGTAACTAAGGTTTGCTCAGTTTAGTTGCACTATAAACAACAGGTGGGCTTTGTCGGTGTTGAATAAACACAAATGCACCTGAGTAAGCGTTTGAAACAGAGATTGGCTAGCCGCTATATATATATATATATATATATATATATATATATATATATATCAGCTAATTTAATCTGATTTAGCGCTCTACTTAGCCTGTTGAGCCCTCTACGTGTTTGTTGTCTTTATACTCGCTTGTTTTTTTTCTTTGACTTTTCGCCTTGTTCTGATGTTTTTAGTCCTTTCTTTTTTATTTTTTTTTAAGTTAAGTCATCCGAGTAAAACTGCAACCGGACGTCTAGCCACTTTGATGAGCTTGTGATACAGCGAAACTGTCTGTCTGTGGATGACAATATATATATATATATATATATATATATATATATATATATATATATATATGAAGATTTATAGTTTTAAGTTGTGCTATATTTATGGAATAAAGTGCTCACTATCAGAGATAGAGCGTATGTAAATATACATATAAAAGTGAACATTGAAGTCAACACTCATGGCCTCTGAGTGTTGAATTCAATGTTTACTTACATCGTATTTGAAATACATGTCCAATTATTATTCATTAAACAGAGAGTTTTGCGTCTATCGGCCTGTACATTAAAGAAATCTCGAAAAGAAAGGAAGGCGAACAGAACGAAATTCTATGAGAGAGCAACGTGAAACACAAAACAATATGGAAACATAATATAAGAATCGAATACAGTAGCCTTCAAAGATTTAAAAAAAAAAAAAAAACGATGGTGTTGAAAAGCAATGAGATTTTTTGCTTTTTCCAGAAAAAGATAAGTACAGACGATTTTATCTAAAGATTTCAAATTAATGCTTTAAAACTGAAGTGAAAAAAGACATTCTTGTATTACAAGTTAGAACTATGCATATACATAAAAATATACATCCTAATTTGATTGGAAAAACTTAACTAAATTTTATGTTTATAAATAACAACGTTAAATATAAAAATGTCTTTAATAAATAAATTGTCGGACCTTGTCCATTTCTTAATATATGACGTCATTTGTTTACATTCGATACGCCAGAGCAGTTATGAATGTACGAGATTCATGGAAGATTGAAGTTTATAAGCAGTAAATTCGACCTTGTCTACCGAAAAGGTTCTTTGTGGCCCAGAGGTAAGGCACGTCAGCGTACATGACGGTTCCGTATAGGATGCAGGTTCGAATCCTGTCAAAGAACGAATATTTTCTATGAAAATTTCTCGGACATTCAGGCCGGTAAATGTTATTTAATACTGTTTATCATAAACAGAGCATTTGCTTAAATACTTGTATCTATAAATAACAACGTTAAACATAAAAATGTCTTTAATAAATATATATATATATATATATAGATGCATCTTTCATTAAATAATATAGAAATTTTCGTCTATATATATGTGTGTGTGTTTTGTTTGACATGCGGAGTATGAAATTAAAACGCTACATGATACAATACTTTTCTTGATGCCCAGCATTCTTTTACTTAGTCAAAAAAATGGTTCCCATTCCTATATTCTCATTTTTATTTCGTTTGTATTATTTCTCTCAAACCCTGTCACAGATTCGAGTGATAATACCTGACTTCTTACAGATTGACATTGTTTGAATTCTACCGAAATTTGTTTGACTCATTAACCAGGCTTTTAGCAACGGTAGCTACATTCATACTCTGGCTTCATCTTCAAAGTCCATTCAAGAACCACCAAGAGAACGGCGAATACGTTTAAAAAAGAGGGGACAGTAGAGTGGAAAACAAGATTAGGAGGTTCACAACAGAAGAGGGATCACAATTTCAACTTAGACCTAACAAAATCAATTAGGAATAGTTCCTATTCAATTCACAAGAGTTTTGGCAGGGGAGAGAGGAGCTATAACAGTGCAAAGAGCAGCCAAAAAACGAGTTGAAAATGAAATCGTCCGTGAAAAATGTGAGGCAGCTTGTTGCTACAGGAAGGAAAGTTAGAAGATTAGAGAGGGCGAAGATCATCTTGAATAAGTTGTAAAATAACCCTCGAATAATAATCATTCTTATTGCCCAAAGTAGAGTCCAATGGTGTTATAATAACCACGGAGAATTCCAGTAAGATATCTTTATTCATTTTTAAGATTCAACGGTTCATGTCTTCATCTAAATATTGGACTATTTTGCTCCTACACGATTTGGACAATTTTGTTGTTGCACTCGATATATATATATATATATATATATATATATATATGAAGATATATAGATATATATATAGATATATAGATATAAAGATATAAGTATATATATATATTTATGTACTTTATATATATATATATATATATATATATATATATATATATAGCGACATAAAGATTGCGTCTAGCATGAAACAGATTGTCGCCTCTGAGTTTTGACTTCAGTGTTCACTTTTATATTTATATTTACATAATCTCTATCTCTGACATTGACCACTTTATTCCATAAATATACCACACCTTAAAACTTTTTTCTTCTTTATATATATATATATATATATATATATATATATATATATATATATATAATGATTTATTTTCAAAAGTGTTAACAATCCCGACCTGCTGAACAAAATCGTGAGCTCATGATAGCTTGTATTCATAAAAAAGCTCTTTCCTAAAGTAGTTTGATTCTAGATAATTCTTTTTACCCTACTTCTACACTCCCATTAACTATTTTAGGTTAAATGCATATCCCCATCCCCACTTTAACCATTTAAGCGCCTATTAATACATAGCGGGTTACACAACGTTTATTTTTTTATATATACATTTTTGCCTGAACTTTTTCCTTCGCTAACTACATTGTTATTTTTTAATTTATACCCTAATATTATTAAACATTAGCTTTATATACTGTGCAGTGCTACTCCGTTGAAACATAGGGATTATATATAAACAATATGAAATCCACAGCGCCTAGTCACTCCTTTTTATTCATATTTCTTACTCCTTACGCTTAAGTTTTTAGCTTCCCTTTATTTTCGAAACAGAAAACGTGTACTATATAAACTTTAAACTTACATCTTATTTTTCTATTTTTTTTTTTTTTTTGTTTTACCAAATATCTCCCTATATACACTTATATGTTTTGAATTTACATCCCAATTGGGGTTTTTGGGGGTTTATATTAACTTTGAGCTTTGAATCTGAGTAAAACTTTGCGTTCCTTCCTTGAGACACAGTATTAAAAAAGATAAAGCTGTAATAAGCGATTCAATTGCTATATGTACCTGACGAATTCGAAAACCATGAAACTTGAAAGTTGGACTACAAACATAGGTATATGTATATTTATTAATATATACTTCATAGCTCTATTTAACTACAATGATCACTGTTTTGTTTGCGCAATAAATTAAATTAATATTTTATTTGCTTATCAATGTATACACATTGTCGAACGCAAATACACTTTCTAGCTCGTTATTTATTTTACATTCACACACACACACACACACACACACACACATATATATATATATATATATATATATTAGTAGATAGATAGATAGATAAATAGATAGATAGATAGATAGATAGATAGATACTGTGTGGGTGTGTGAGATAGTAACACATTAGTAGTCTTAGTGTTGTAAACTAATTACCATCCTATATTTGTTTGTCGGTGATTTTTTCTATATACAACTTAGTATATGTGATAAGGAAAAGCATTAATAAGGTCAATGACAGTAGCGGTAGGTTTGTCTAAAGTATGGAACACTCGTTATATCTAAAGAAGCTTAAACGCGCATCTCATTGCAAAGAAAAATATTAAAAAATATGCTTCAAAACGGAAGGAAAACTGCCAAGTGTTTTTTTCACCTTTAGTCTGCAATATCGGCGCTGAAAATAATTAGGGAGGATATATTATTTTTCAAATTGCAGAAAGTTTGTTTTTGTCTCGGATTTTCTTTTACCTATATCGCTCGACATGTGACAGATTTTTCCCTCGCCCAATGTCTCTCTTCAGTATCGTTATTTGAGCTTTTTTTTACCGTAATGTCTGGATGCAAAGAGCTTCTAATAATTTTACTTGAGAAATTATGCTTTATTCCGATGTGTTTTTTTTTTTTTCATCTATCTGAAAATACTTCATATGTAATCGCCATGATTGTCAATAGAAAAAAGAAAAAAATATAAAGTGTAAGAAATTCAACAAAAAATTACACGCGTTAAAAATGATACGACATATATATTTGAACAACACTTTCTGCTTTACTGATATACCCGTTTTATAAAACAAGTCAGTATCCTATTTGTCTAAAATTCATATGATCGGATTATAGGTTTTAACAGTTGTGCGTCATAGGTAGATGTTTTTTTAATCATTTCACCCCAAACAAGACAATAAAGCCACTAGGACACAAGGGGTTATTAAGTGTTATAGAATATGAAAAAAAAACTGCTATTAAGATGGGAGAAATAAAAGTACAATAATTAAGAAGATATCAAAAAACGATTGACATTGCATATAATTTTTTGAACATCAAGGTTGACTAGGATGCAAGAGGGCGGAAGAGAGTTCCTCAAGTGGAAATTGCGAATAGACAAAAGTGTTAACATAGAATTTACGTTTAAATCTCGCCATTTCAAATTGTAAAAAAACGAGACGTTGCCGCCAGACAAGAACTACACTTACATTCATAAAGTCTAGGTACCACAACAGAAAGTTTATCAGAACATTTACCATGAAAGTATTTATAGAAAAGTCGCAGGGAGAGTAAGTTACGGAGGTGGGAAAGAGACGGAAGCCGAGATGCCTGGTCAGGAGCAAAAACATTGCAGATGCTTCTTTGGATTTTATAATCTCTAAATATTTAGCGGGGGCAAAGTACAAGATGTAGCAGCAATATTCAAAGTTATGATGATATATCCATCATTTGTCCCCAGAGTACTTTCGAGGGATTTCAATGCAGGTTTATCATCTGTCAGTTGCGCCTCCGTCTTTGTTCAGAGTGTGCTCAGGGGCTTCTCTGACAAGTGACAGATGGACAGCTGAGAAACACCCCTCTTTACTCTTGCTCTCACTCGCTGTAACGCCATGCGTACTGGAGGCCCCCTCACTATGTTTGTGGTGATATGCTTAAAAAAGAAAAAAAAAGAAAAGGAAAAGCACGATATATATTGCTAAGTGGGGCACCTCTAGGCGGTGTAATGGTTAGCAAGCTTGTCTCACTAGAACAATTACAACTGAGTAGTGAGTTCGATCCTCACTGGGTGCCCCATACTTTCGGCCTTGTGCCACATCTAAGCTACGCTTGGAAAATCACTATATATTGTTAAGTGAGCAAAAATTATTTTTATTTCATGCAACCTGCGTGGAATTTTAAAGAGACGCTCTCCTCAACGTTACCATGACGTGGTGACAACTTTGGGCACTAGCGATTGGAACGTTACAAGTGAGGACATATCAACGCCAGATATATCACAAATAAAATACGCGTTAACAATATTACAAGAACATTACGTTTTAGTTGGGCAGCATCATTTTATTTTTAATAAAATATATATTTAGCGAAACTAGCTTTGCCACCGAACATATTTGGAATAACGCCCGAAGAAATATATAACAGGATTGAAGGAATTCATTTCTGGCCAGTAATATATAAAAAAGATGCAAACATAAAAGTTAATTTAGGTGACATAATAAATGATCATTTATATAACATTCGAATTTATTCAGATTTATCTAGCTATCAGGAAAAAATGCGATACTATGAAATAATAGATATGTCGAAATAGTGTAATTTGTAAAAGCAAGTACCGTTAATTTATATTTTGGAATATTTTTGCGATCCCAGAGCAAAAAAAAATTATCCTTTTGCTTGATATTGATACCAATGTATGTGAATGCAATCCGAGTTCAATCTCTCTCCGAGTCTGCTGTATTCATTCCAAACTAATGCCCTTGGGAAAGAAATGAATCCATCATTTTCCTAGCAACTATAGGTTAAACTGGTTTTGTGAGCCTGAGTGGCAATCAGTCGACGGGATTAAAAACTTTGAGACGAAAAATCGCGAGGAAGCAAACGGGAATTACCTTTATAGTGATCATCATCAACGCACACACACACACACACACACACACGCGCGCGCGCACACACACCCATAAAAATTCAAATCTTTAACAGCATTCATTCATTGGACAGAAAGAAACGCTGCTATCTGAAGCGACAATTTTAAAATCGCTATATTTTCATATAGTAAATTTTGTGCACTTTTGGGAGAATTGGATCCCAGAAGTCTCCCCAAAACTCAGGCACTGATTGGTCAGTGTCAATCAATGAGATTCTCTGCATGTGGAGAATGATTTTTCCCGCTCAGATTCCTAATTCGATGACTACCTATATAAACAGAACAAAAGAGGACCAACACCAGTGAGACTGCTACTGGATTCTATGTCAGTTAAAGACGTGCGCCCATCTTCTCACTCACTCTCAAATTATATATTCTATCACACTTACATAATTTTCCTCTTGCACGGCAGAACTGTCTAAAAAACATTTATAACAGACTGACAACTCTTGTATTTTCTTTTCAGAGAACATTGATAAACTTTTATAGTCAAAGAGAGACTACTCTCGTCTGACTCATTGCATGCTTCATTTTTGTATATATTCTTTATTGTACGCTTTGTTGAATACAATTTATATATATATATATATATATATATATATATATATATATATATATATATATATATTGATACTTTTGACTTGTCCCTTGTTCTTATATCAGTTTGGGTTCGTATACAAAAATTAAATAAATGTGGCGCGAGGCCTAGACACGCTACATCTCATTGATAACTCCGATGTCCATTTGGAATTCCGACACACCTTAATACGTTGCCAGAGAATTCATTGCAGTGCACAGAGGGGTTTTTCCCCAATGCAAGGCCAAAGAGACACTCAAGGTAGATATTTTCGAAGGTTGGTTTTTGTATGGGCGTAAGAGGCGGGAATACAAATTATGATGGATAAAGAACGATTAACCCAAGACTTGAAGATGTTAACTTTGTGGTAAACGGAGAAGTATCGGTTTGAGAGTATGTTCCACAAAGTAGAAAGTCATCTTAGTTGAAACACCTGCTTACCAGTGGAATATGGAGAGAATGAGGATGAACGGAGCCTGTGTAAAGGGTAAGGTGTTTCTTATCTTAAGGTCTAAACTGCTAAAAATATTTTATTTTCAGGTTATAAATATTCGTGTCGCTAGTAATACGCCCTGGAATAATCATTTAAAAATATTATTGTTGAATTGTTATGGTTTTTTTTTCGTAATAAATATTTTGAAAAACGCCTGATAATTATGCACCAACACTATATATATAATAAAGATAAAAGTTTTAGCTAGTAGAAGAGAATAATGAAAACAACTCTCTGAAGAGCCATGATCATCTATAACTTAAAAGGACATATTAAAAAACAAAAGATATTTGCAGTATTTACATTATTCGGACTCTTGTCCTCATCTTTATCATCATATTCAAGACGTTTCAGTCCTTTGTATGGTCAGGGCTTCTTCAGGGGATATACGTTGAATTTTGGAACAGAACCGCTTTTATCCGCTGGGCTACGTGCCCAGAAAAGGTATGGCACGTGGAACTAGAAAGATCTACTCCAGTGAACTAAATAATGGGATCGGTTCGAAATTCCGAAGTATATCACCTGAAGAAGGCCGGAGAACGGCCAAAACATCGGGAATATGATAATAAAGATAAGGACAACAGTTCCAATAATGTAAATGGTGTAAATTGTTACAATATGTCATGATATCCTCTACCTTTATAAAAGCTGGATTAACCCCAAGTGAAAAAACATTTTGCCATATTTGTGCGGGAGGTGATAAAGTTCAAAAGCGTCACCGAATCATTGTTGGAGAAGAATTATCTTCCTAACTCCAACCTCTCTCTCACAGGCAGGATGGGGCGAGTCTCACACTGCTTCATGAAAAGTGCCCGGATGAACTATATTCCTTGGTTCCGCCATGTCTAAACTTCACGGATAAGACTCGTCAAGCCACTTATATTTTAACAAACCAGCCACATTTCCCTTCGTATTCCATCGTGGGAAGTAAGTTCCACTAGAACAGCTTCTTTCCGTGAAAACTGCTTTAGAGAACAGATGTTTCCCCTTTTACTACAATATTAAGCCGTTCAAGTCCAGAGTTAACAGCTAATTTTCTCGCATATCCATATAAATTACTCCTTTACGAAACTCTATCTCGAGTGCTCCCCGGGCATTATTGACGGTAAACGTGACTGTAAAAAAGAAATAACACAATCGCTTATTTAGAACGATAACAAAAAGTCAGATTAGAAATAATAAAAGTTGTTTCAAAATATGATTTAAACTGATATTCGATAATCTTCCTGAAGTAAAACTCCGAAATTGGCTAAGTTATAAGACTGATTGACCACCACAGGACATACTAAAAGCAAGAGAAGCAGAAGAAAGAGCAACCTCATAAGCTTGTGTAAATGGTTGGTATAATAGGAACTGGAGGCTAATAAAAAAAATGGAGTACTGTTGACATATTTGGGCGGGAACTACCAAGTCTTCAATTTTCAGTCTTGATAGAGTTCGAAAGCGTCTCCGAATCTTTGTTGGAGAAGAAATTTTCCACACTGCAAACTCTCTCTCTCACGGTGAGTCTCTCACTGCTCAATTCCTACTATCATAGCTCGGACTAATTACATTCCTTGGTCCTGCCAGGACTAACCTACACGGTTAAGACCCGCCATGCCTCTTAAATAGAAGCTAACTACCCACATTCGCTCCGTATTCCATCAGTGAGAAGTAGGTTCCACTCAAACAACTTCTTATCGCGAACCTCTACCCTGTGGAACAGACTCTGAAGAATCTGTCTATATTTCTGAGAAAAGTATTATGTATATTATTTAAATTATTCGGACTATTATCCTCATCTTTGTCGCTATATTTATTACAACGTTTCGGCCGTTGTACGCTCCGGCCTTCTTCAGGTGATTGGAATGTCGAACTGAATCCTTTATTTCGCTCACTGAGCTAGACTCAAGGACAACATGTCACAATGGATAAAGGCGTTGGTTAGATCCAGTGACAGGACTAAAAGAGTGTGAATTCAATACCCGGTTAAGGCAGAGCAGAATTTTCAGAGAGAAATTAACAGGAGATAACTGATATCTGACATCCATTAAACATGGCACGTAGAACTAGAAAAGTCCCCCCAAGTGAGCGAAATAAAGGGTTAAGTTCGACATTCCAACAACCTGAAGAAAGCCGAAGCATACAACGGCCGAAACGTTGTAATAAATATAGCGACAAAGATGGGACAATAGTTCGAATAATGTAAATAATAGACACTGAAGAGAATGTTTCCTTGATCACTATAATCTTAACCTGTACAAGTCTAGAGTTAACCATTTTCTTCCCCTCCTATCTATCTACTTTGAGTGTCCTCCGGGCCTTGTACAGAGTGAACCTTACTGTAAAAAAAAATTAAAATTAAAAAAAAAAATAAATATCATCTCAGAAATATAGACAGACGCTAAAAGATCTTCGGTGAAGGTCAACGATCTTGTCCAGCAAACAATTTTTATTAGTGTGTTTTATCTTTTCTGGTTTCCTCGAAGTTATACCTTTTTGTAAATAGGCATTTTAATTCTAGCGACACGTCATTATCATGAAACACATTCCATCGGCACTAATTCAGTCCCGATTCCAGCCTTCTGTTAGACTAGACCATATTTAATTCCGGAAATACATCAAGATGTCAATATGGAAAACTACAAATACTATCCTTCGACATCCTCATTATTTGATTAAAAGAACTTATTCACATTTCTTATTTTATTACAAGTTTTACGCCATCTTGTTATTATCGCTTTTTGGCGCGACACTGTAGATCAATAATCTAATGCTGTCATCGAGAAATTAGAAAAAAAAAGAACAAAAAACAAGACAGCTTTCTACAAGACATGAATTCGATTGGGTGATGATATCATGAACACATTTGAAAGATGATTTTATCAAATATTTCAACCGTTGTACTCTACGGGCTTCTTTGAGTAACGGTGGTATTACTAAAAGCCGGAAATCGTTATTTATCTTGCCTTCTTATAACTACCTGCATTGGTAATGTGGTAGTTACACTCAGACAGCGTCTTCTCCAGAACATTCACTCCATTGGTTGGTTGGTTGATTTTGTTTAGCGGCATATAAACCTCTATGGGTTAGTTTAATGGCGAAATGGAAAGATTTTTATGTAATTCTGTTTTCAACTACAGATATTTTGTACTTAATTATATACTTTCAGGTTAAAGGTATGTTTTTTTTAATATATATATTCTAGATCATAATATCTGTTGTTGGTCATTTTATTATAAAAATGCTTTGTTGATTTGTGTTACCATTTAAATTTTAAACCCAAAGCATTATTAGCTGTTCAATAAATGAATGTCGGATATTTCGTTATAAGGAAACGGCTAAAAGTATTATTAGTATTTAGATACATGCATTAGGTTTTTAAAAGTTATGATTTTTAGGTGGTTAATAGAATAGAGGGAGTTACCTTTTTATCATATTTTCTAATAGTCTTGGATTACTGAGACTTTCCGTTCATTGTTTTTTCTATATTTTATTACTTTTCGAACAGGATCTGTTATTATAGTAGTTAAATTATTACTTGCAGTATTTTCTTGAATAATGAGGAAAGAATTAAAACCATTAATTATTAAACACTGTCCTTTCATTAAAATCTATAGAACGAGATTAAACCAATAAATAAAAAAAAATGATGTCTTACTCAACATGGAACGGACACCCCGACGTGGTGTAATTCTTGGCAAGTTTGTCTCGCCAGATCAATAACGACTGAGTGCTTCATACTTTTTGACCTCGTGCCACGTATAATCTACTCTTAGAACCCCATACCCCTGCTGTTATATACCGTACATATGAACACTAATGGTTATGTCCTGATCCTCGTAAATACGTTGGACACTTACGTGGGGATAATATGCTGTCTAAGTAGTCCACCACTAGCAGTGGTTTACCGACTTCACGCCGCTGGCGAGTATTATATTTTGTTGATGTTATAAAGATTACCATTTCATTTCCAACCTCCGTTTTGGTTATTCCTCATTTACTAACACTTTCTAGGATACAACACCTACCTAACATAGAAATGGAACTAATCATAAATGTTCAATATATATATATATATATATATATATATATATATATATATATATATATATATATATATATGTATGTATGTATGTATGTATACAAGTATAGGATTGGTGTATACGGAATACATTCCAATAACCAACAAATACTATTCTTAAAAGAGTGCTCAATACAGAGTAGAGCAAATGTAATTTTTTATTCAAAAATTATAGCATAAATATGTTGTAAAATAACTACAAAAATAGCCATTTTGTTTCAACGCCCTCAGTGTCTTATCAAGTGATGATGTTGAATATATATATATATATATATATATATATATATATATATATATATATATATATGATGAAGACAAAAATAAAAAATAAAAAGTTTTGATTGATTGATATGTTTTTTTACGGCTTATAAAACCTTGATGACGTTTACACCAAATTGAAACACCGGTTTCCTGTAAAGACACCGAAGTTAAGCAACGCCGAGCGTTTTCAGTACTTAGATGGGTGACCGCTTGCTGTTAGTTTGGATGTGCGGGTGGTGTGATGGATTACGGCAAGGAGTTGTTAATTGGGAAGTCATGTTCGAATTCCATGAGATTTCTTTATATTTACTTACAAGGAATTACCCTTGGTAATGTATGGCTCCACCACTTCTCCCCCCAGCTATGGGAAAATTAGTAAACGATTATTATGTCTGAAAAAAAATGCGTACGAAATATTTAGATTTTAGAATTAAATAACTTATAGAGGTTGATAGACTGATAAACGAAAACAATCAACCAACCCTTGATGGTTTATTTAAAACAAAAACATATTTCTAACTGTATTATTTTGCATATTGTACCTGGTTTTCCTAAGCGGACCTTCATTTAATTACTGACTGGACACGACGCTTCTTCGGTGATCGAACGAGAAACGGAGTTTCCAGCATCATTTGACGATAGGTCGAAAATGGAGAGAAATATATATTGCGTCTATTATTACTTTATCATTTTACCTACATCGCCATCTCTTTAGCCGAATCGGTAAAAGCACGGATCTAACAACGTTTTCGTCTTCCGTCCAAACTAGTTAAGCTCTAGGCTTGTATATTGGGGCCAGTTTGTAACGTTTGAGTGACAACTCGACTAAAGGCAACAAGTTGCACGCCGTTTTCAGAAAAGGATAAAAAGCCTTTTCATCCATTACATGAAGGGAGAAATCGAAGGGAATATTTACAGTTGTTCAAGATGTTGTCGGCTTCTCAAGTAAAAGAGGGATTGGTCCGAGCGTCAAATCGAAGCGTCATCTCAAATCAAAAGCGGTCGCATCAAACTGATCTATCAATTCAGCCACTGCAATGATCTGGATTGATATTTCACCGAATTGATAAGCACATTGCAACAAAAGAACGCTGGAGTGTCTTTGATTCAACGCTATATCCAAGTTTGTCATGTCCGACTTGGTCAACGAGTGGACAGAGTTGAATCGACGCGCGTCTGTGATTGGTTGAAAAGGGCATGAAAGGAAATATTGAACGTTCTCTATCGATCTAAATTCATTGTAGGCTTCGTAATTGAAGGGTTTTTCTTTTATAATAAATAGGAAGGCAAGGACTTCGATGTGTGAAGGCGTTATGTCTGTTCACTCATTGTCATTCACAGAAATCGACAAAAGACTTTTGGTGTACAGAGATATTTGGTTGACCGCTTCACAAAGTTTAACAGCCAGCATCATCAAACACAAATAGAAAAATGGTTGTCCAGCTCTGTGATCAATATATTTCATTGAATTTTTCGATTTCGGAGAAAATATATTCAACCGTAACTTAAAACAACATCTACGAAATTCCAGTAACGGGAAACCAGATTATAAATATATACACTAATTCCTTAATTATTCGGAAATATAGTAATGGAACTGAAGAAAATATGGTAATTTAATATCTAAGTTATCGAAAATGAATTATGAAAAATTAATATTCTGAATTAATTTTAACGTTTATTTTCATCCCCATTCATATTTCAACTTCATGAATTTAAGCGTACTACTGGATTGCATTTAGGGTACATCGTTTTATATTGTTGAAATAGCTAGATGTAACGGTAATTTTATTCTAATAGCTATTTTCTCGCCTGTGAAAATCTGTTTTGATTCCTCAATCCGAGCCACTATCCACTACTCCACCTTGCCTCTATTATATGTGTACATATATATATATATTTATATATATATATATATATATATATATATATATATATGACAACAGTTTTATAAATGAGGATCACATCATTCAATGGATTAACAGTATTTTAATGCATACATTATTTTGATTTCCGCATTAATATAGCTGATTGATTCTGTATGATTATTTCTTTATATATAAAATATATGCCCTAATTTAATATGTTTATTGACCCGCAGTACAAAATTCCTGAGAAAAAAATTACTAAGACTTATCGCTGCCTGAACTATATACTTAGTTCATGCCATGTTAACTGAAAAACATTGTAAAAAAAGAATTCGTGGATTTACCATATTACAAAATTCATATAAATATTCTCATTGATATTTTGAACTTTATATATACTATTCCGAGATTGTACAACCGTCAATACATAGTACACTCTTTAAAAAACATCTTTCGGTCTATAAACAATTATTTCGTCTTCAAGTTTTAACTTTAAAGGAAAAAATTACAGCCTGAGGATGAAGGAATGATTCTTCGAAAGTACTTGCTTAACTTAAAAGAATATACACTAGAAACATCTGACAACAGTTTTATAAATGAGGATCACATCATTCAATGGATTAACAGTATTTTAATGCATACATTATGTTTCTACTAGCGAAGTGATTTCGCCATTAATCGCATTAATATTGCTGATTGATTCTATGTATGATTATTTCTTTATATATAAAATATATGCTGCCTAATTTAATATGTTTATATATATATATATATATATATATATATATATATATATATATATATATATATATATATATGTATGTATTTTTTATGTGTGTGTGTGTGGATTTGGGCAGAAATTTTTCATTGAAGCATGTTTCATTAAATAATATAGACAAGTTAATGATAACACATTATAACTCATAACATTTTTAGGAATTGAAGACATGTCTGACCGCGTACTCAGTTCCGGAAAATCCTGGTTGAAAACTCAATTATGCTTAAACATGAAAACAATAAACAAAAACTAAGAATTCTTGAAGCTATATACACAAAACTGTTGAAACCTAACCTGAACAAAATAAACTACGAAATCTCTACAAATATTCTTAAATGCCTATAATTGATAACAGAAGCCGTTGGTTTATACCAACGGCTTCCCATACTTAATACTTCTCGTTTTCATTCTCGCGTGGTCATGTGTGACATCACGAGCTGCGACGCGATTTTCGCTTCCGCGTCTCGTATACACGAGTTTGTCGTTACTTTGAAATTTTTCATGCAACAAAAACAGACTATCATTATTGTTTGGTCCGTGTATTGGTTGATATATTGAAATGTTATTGTCATCTTTGATAATGGCTTATGTAAGCCGAAAGCTTAGATTGGATTTAATCATATATCGATATGATTTCTTTTCGTCTTTCAATGATAATGTTATTAAGCTTATCAGGCAATATGAAAAGAACTTACTTAAAATAAATAGATAAAACTTGTATATATTATTTAATGAAATATGCATCAATGAAAATTGCTCCCTAAATATACACAATATATATATATATATATATATATATATATATATATATATATATATATATATATATATATATAAAAGTTTATCCAATTTCCGAATTAGTTGTTTTTTTTTTAAATCGGCGAATTTTCCAATGTTAATTTGTTTACTGTTTTTTTATTTGTTTTTTTTTTTTTTGGGTGTCTTTTTCCCGCGTAAATGCGAATGTTGAAAACGAACATGGAAACCTTCTAAAGTCCTCGGGAAGATAGAAAAAATAACTAATATGAACACTGGAATCTTTACCGATTATAGAAAACAGTCAATTCGGAAATTTGAAAAAAAATAATAAAAAATTGGAGTGACAAAACTTGTTATGTTTTTAAAAATAGTTCGAAGAAAATATATATATAAAGGTCGCTACTCGTTGTCCGTTCTCAGCCATCTTCCAGAACGGCATGTCAATCCTTGTTGCGCAACTGTGGATTATACTGCAGCTATACTTGTAAATAAAATATCTCGGGGAGCGCATAATCTGGCGTGTTTATAACGACGTCACTAGGCTCAAACCCTCGCTCACGATGACCTATGTCTTCGTATTGGTACAGTTATTGATGTCTAAAGAAGAGTCCCGTCATCCGAATTTCAGGCGCAATCACACAGGTTACCAGATGGTATGCGATTTTATGCCCTTTCCAATGGTTCAGTTTTCATAAGTCGCCTTTCTGATAAATCGTTCTTGGTAAGATTCGAACCCGCAAGCAAACGTTCTAGCCAGTGAGCTGCAGACATATACATAATGGAGTCGTACAGATTGTTTAGCAAAGCAACTGTGAAAACAAACAATAGAGAGTTTTTCCTTGCTTATCCATGTGGAAATAGACTTATGCTTCAAGATCCAAGTTATCGTCTGCCATTTACTTCCAATGTTTCAAATCATCTTGATTTTTGTTTTTATTGTCTTTTATTTCGTTTTGGCTCAACACAGTATTTTTCTTTTTTTTTATTTTTATGCTATTTTACCCTCATTCACCTAAGCCCGATACATACATATATATATATATATATATATATATATATATATATATATATATATATATATATATATATATATATATATATATATATCTGTGTGTGTGTGTGTAAGTGTGTGTGTGACCGTTTTCACTCACTGCTTCACTCCACCATTTTCTGTCTTTTTTCGAGTGCTTTCTCCTTTTCTTCTGGTTCATCTTCAGTGACCTGAATTTGTACTTTCACACGACCAATTCGTCTTTCAGTCTTGTGGAAATAGAATTCTTTGAGAAAGACGCCATTGCACGTTTGAAAGTGAAGTCCACTTCAAGTTTTCGGACGGGCGGAAAATAGCGTTAGATTCGCTTTATTTGTTTTTGTTGATTTTTTTTTTTGCCTTTGATATTGAAAAATGAAGAAACATAAAAAGCAGACGATTTTTTTTTCTTCGATCACTTTACACTTAATTTAATCTTCAGAATTCGTTCCAAGAGAAAACATCTCATTTATATTTTCTTTTCTAGATTTAGATTATTTATGGTATTTTTATGATGTATTCTATTTTTCCTCTTTTTACTTTCCTTCTTTTTACTCTATTTTCTTCAAAATAAACATCTCTAATTGTGATTTCCTTCTTTTAATTTTCTTTCTTTTTTTCCAATTTTTGTGTTTTTTTTCTCATACATCCGTTACTAGAATACTTTTTCCTTCATGTTTTCGCTTGCTTCGTTTCCTTAAATCCCATTTCCTCGATAATCATTTCCTTCCTCTTTTTCCATGAGTCCTAGTGTTTCGCTTATGATTTTCTTTCTTTCTTTCTTTCTTTTTTCCTTCGTTCTTTTCTCAAACCAAATGTCTATCTTTTTTCCTCTTCCGTGTTCTTATTCTTCATTCTTGTACTTTTTCTTCTTCCTCCTCCTCTTCTTCTTCTTTTTTCTTCTTCTTCCTCTTCTTCTTTTCTCTTCTTCTTTTTCGTCGTCTTCTTCTCTTTCTTCTTCTTCTTCTTCTTCTTCTTCTTCTTCTTCTTCTACGTGCCACGTCCATTCTTATCAGTAATGGTACTTAGCAGTCTTTTTCCCTTTGCTAAATCTTCCACATCTCGTTCCATTTCACTTGCCTTTGATGTGTCCTGGGATGGTTAAATTATCCAAGCCATTGTTCTTCCTTATATGTCAAAGCAATAACAGCTTTCTCTTTCTGATTCTGAGTATGAATTTTCATTTTGCTACCCCCATCTTTAAAACATCTCCATTGCTTAATTGCTCTGTCCGTGATATTCTCAGTGTCTATTCGGACGACATTTCTGATACTTCCATTTCTCTTTACATCTGCCTGGATATGCTCCGGGATTCGCTGCCATTTAAGAGGATGCATATCACAGCACTATTTTCTTTCCTGTTTCTTAATATTTGCTTAGTTTTTGGAAAGCATATTTCGTCAATCCAATGTGTATTCGGATTTCGGTGACGTACTTTTCCATTAATTTCACATAAAAGAGTACATTTCCCTTATGCCTTTTCTAATGAGTATAAGTATTATTTTAAAGCTTAGGGCGTTTCAAATCATCACGTTCAAACATATGAAGCCCCCTAGAATATAAAAGCAGATCCTGATGAACCAAAGAATAAAAGCGAAAAGAAAAGCTGTCAAAAAATAAGAGAGCTTTGATTTCATATAAGGATCAACAAGTAAACAGACAAAATAAATTTGTGCTTTTCTGTACGCTGTAGAAAAAGAAAGTTCTTAAAAGTGATAATATTTGCGAAAAAGATATGTAGCGCCAAGAGTAGACGTTGTCGGGAGTCTAACGAACGCTTAGGAATGAGAAACAAAAGACAGAGATAAATGGGAACCACTTGTAATCGCTGTCCAATTTTGAATGCATAACGAGTCAATATTCGCGAAGAAATCTACCTGCCAATTCGACACCATCAATAAAACCCCTT
>CAHIKZ030004098.1:242500-330000 GCA_903632075.3 Acanthosepion pharaonis | reverse complement strand
AGATGACTAAACGTCTTATCTGAAAACCTGGAAAAAACAATTAGTTTGGTAGATTTATAGATATTAAACATTCTGTGTGATGAACAATTACCCCATGATGCTACACGATTTGGACAATTTAGCTGTTACACCCGGTACATGTTAATGGAAGTATGGAAGTGAGTGTATGCGTATGTGTGAGTGTATGTGACAAAAGAAATATACTTACTTATTTATTTCATAATAATTACAGCTGTATGCCCACGTGGAAGTGTATAAAGCAATAAACCTCAAATTAATTTTTATGGTAACGTGTCTTAGAGAAACTGGCTGTTGATTAACTGGACTGTTTTTGTATTCACATGAGATTTTAAGAGAGAATAAAATAAGACATCTTAAGGAGAATCATTTGCGCTTTTTTTATATCCTGTCGACAGATGGCAAGGCGGGAAATAGACTAACTACAGTGTGGAGTCGGATAGTAGTACAAATGTCTAATCAAATAAATTAAGAATTTCATTTTTATTTATTCATTTCTTTATTTTATTTTTATTTTTGTTTCTCACAATGAAGCAATAACGGAAAATCTCAAGGAAAGAAGATGATTTTGTTTTTAAAATAGTAAAGTAAAAAATATCTCTAACGAGGGAAAAATATATAAGGAAACAAATTGGAAAATAAGGTCGTCTTCTTCATTGAAGAAGAAAAAAATTACAGAAAGATAGAATGTATATACAATTGCGGAAACTCACAAAGAGGCAGATTTACTTGACTGCTTTTGTTACTCCAGTGGTCCTCCTTCAAACTTAGATAACAAATATTGATTTTTAAACGTTTCACAACATTGATTGATCCAACATAGTCTTCTAAGAAAGTCCTAAAAAATGTTACTGGAAAAAAGTTTAAATATTTAAGTTTAGGCTAAAAATTGGGGCATTGTATTTTTATTCCCCGTGATCAGTGGAAGCCTTATAAAACAGCATTATAAATTTTATAATTGAAATATACGCCATTAGTTGGTTCGGAATTAAAATGGATAATAAATTCCATAACCAGAGCTGTATATCTTCAACATGATCTAAAGAATAAAGCAACAGTCGAACGAAATACGGAACGTTTCATTAAAATATTTACAGCACAATCCTTTCGGCTTGCTTCCAGAAAATATCATTTTCCCAGTGTCGATGTCAGAAGAATTGAACGTGAACGAAGAGGCTATAACAAAAATGTCTATTAGATAAATTAAAATTTATTTATTCTTAAATAGTTATTTCAATTTACGAGACTAATTATAAAATTTCATTCATATTACATCATAACATATGACCAAGAATTTCCAATAAAAATATATTTTTATATAAACTTTCCAATAAAAATATATTTTTTCCGGAAGTAGTGAGCCATCAAACAAGAGATTAACAAGAATTACCCTCCTCACCTCTGAAGCGACACACTGGTCAAATTTGATTAACCTTTCACAAAATGGAGTTTGTGAAGCTGCGCTTGCAGAAGTTTTTTTTTTTCAAATATTGAACTGCAAGAAGTTCAAATGAATCGAGTGACGTTGGAACGGCTGAATTTGCCTGCGCATTCGCAAGGTGTGGAAAGTGCAGTGAAATTAACTACTGAAACTTCACAAATTCTAACATGACAAGAATCAAGACACAAGCGCATTATTACTAAATCATTATGCGATCCAAAAAAAACCCTTCATTTACTTCAAAGACAAAATATACTGAACAATTTAGCTATACTATAATGTAATATGTTATACAATGAAGTAGTTTTAGATCGATTTTCTATAAACAATGCAAATTTTAATCATTTTGTCTTATAATTTGCGCCCAGCAGTATCATGGTGTTGTATAAACTTTTATATATATTTTGGATTTTATCAATTATGAACTAACAAATGATGTAAGATCATACTCATTGATTAGCCGTTTTCACTTACGGAAGACAGAAAAAATTGCATATTTTGATCGTGGTGATTCATAATTCGAATTCTGTTTTGAATATATTTTCCGTTTAATCTATCTAATGCAACAAATATCAACTTTATTTGAACTTATTCTTGAAATAGTAAAATGCTGAAGTCAGTTTGCAAAAAAAAAAAAAACCTGCGGAGATTAGGTATTTCTGTACTTTCTTTTTAGGCGATATTTTAAAACTAAATTCTCAAACAGGAGTAACGGTATGGAACTGATTTTCGGTGTATATAGCAAAAAAAACCACGGCTTTCTCAGAGAGGGCAATGTTGATATTCTAAAATCTTTTTAAAAAATGGAGAAAATCAGACTGCCTTATTTTCTCATATATGTTGAATAATGACTAAAACGCTTCATCTTAAAAACTACAAAGAAGGAAATAGAAGAAGTAGAAATTCCTTGATTATAAAATGCAATGGTACTATTAAATGTTAATGGTAATAGGGAATATAACCATTTCGATGCAGGTAACAGTGTGCCTTCATTGAGCGAATATCTTCCGTTTTAAACATATCATTATTGTTCGAGTCTCGACGAATGAGTAGAATGAGGGAGAATAAAAGGGGTTAGGATTGCGCACACAGGAATTAGACACCTACGTAACTTCAAGTGGTTAGGGCTTCTTCCGGCATATCTCTTTTGCCACACCTCATCCATCATGTGCACCATGTTTATTCAAGGTTCAATACACCTGTTCGTTTTGTTGATTTTAGCCACCGGATGCATTTCCTGTTTATGCTATCACCTGTTTAGATTTCCGTTCATACACTGATACAGCGGAAGTAAGGCCAAAGGTCTTTCATTAACCGTTAACCGATATCCAACAAAGTGTGCTAGATATTGGTTGTCAACACAGGAACCTGTACCTCGCACAACAAGACCACATCTACACCCACACAAGATCATGCTCTGTATTTGGTGGACTATCCGACAAGTTGTGCACTATCAGCTGCTAACAGGTCAAAACATCATTCGAACACGCAGCAGTTGATATATGTGCAACAGATACTGAAGCAGGAGGAGCCAGTATTGATTAATTGCAAGGATTCATTGTTCCTCGATGAAAATGCCAGGCTTCATGTCGCGCGGATGGCCAGAGATCCCGTATGGTTACTGTTGTTGTAAACCCTCCTACAGTAGAATGAACTTTTCCTCCTCTCATAAATACTAACTGCGAGACTTCCTAGGGCAGTCACTGGGCAGCCGTGGGCACCCTGAGGCGGTGTAATGGTTAGCAAGCTTCTCTCGCTAGAACAATTACGACTGAGTAGTGAGTTCGATTCTCACTGGGTGCCCCATAATGTCGGCCTTGTGCCACATCTAAGCTGTTTTTGGGGCACCTCGATGTGGTGTAATGGTTAGAAAGCTTGTCTCGCTCGAACTATTACGAATGAGTAGTGAGTTCGATCCTCACTGGTTGCCCCTTACTTTCGGTCTTGTGCCACATCCAAGCTACTTCTGAACCGACTGTTCGGTTGAACTCTCTGCCTTCGGGCGAGGAGGAACCCGAACGAGGCTACGCCGAGGGGCGGAGTCTCGTTCGGGGAGGTTAACCGACCCTGAGCCCGTTTATACGGGTTTCAATGGGCATATTTTTGGGCCGCGCCCACGGGCTCGGAGAACCCACAATAAATAACCGACCTTGTGTCACATGATGCCCCTGTGGTGGGTGGTGACTGAATATAGTCACTGGGCAGCCGAGACGCAGTGTCACCTGATCGTTCGGACGTTCACTTCTATATGCGTATTACTAACACTCTTGCTTTGTATGCATGTTACTTCAATACACTTGTTCAACTTATCTTCATCTTCTGTGTCTTTCTCTTCTGGCCTCTAAACAGGCCACAACTGTTACTTAGCTGGGAGACACTGTGCTATGTAGTTTACACCCGGAGCTTGCGCCAACAGATTACCACGTCTTCCATTCCTTTGACAACCACCTTTGCGGGATGTTATTCGCAAAAGAAGCAGATTACGGCAGTCACTCAACGACTTCTTTGCTTCCAAGACTGCAATTTTATTCGCCAGGGCATTGCACAGATGGAGGCACATTGGCAAAAGCTTCCTGCTGCCGTTGGGGATTACTAACAGTGTGTCAAATTTGCTTTATACATTTTTTTCAAATAAATCAAAAATCTGCAAGAACATTTTTAGTTACCTTGTAAATCTTTTATAATTTTGTTGTTTTTTTTTTAATTCGCATTCCTCAATCAATAAATTTATTTTTTTCTCCATTTACATCAACATTTTGCTTCTACTTGCTTACAAACGCTGAGTGAGTGTGACGTCTTTTCACTTTTGCATTTGCAAGAAAATGAGATGTCCTTTTCCAGATCGTCTTTCTTCATGTAGTCAGCATGACTAGAAACTATTTACTACCGTTAGAATGAAATCAAAATTACTTATGTGATTGAAGTTGAAAACGGAAAGAAAATAAAAACGAGTTAGAAATTAAAATATAACACGCAAAGTTAAAATAAATGCCATAAAGTTGTCCGGGAATATCTTCAAAACTTGCTCTGTGGCGGTCTTATCAAATATCGGTTAGCGGCCATTAATTTGTGGTCGAAATACGCCATGTTTTATTGATTGATAAATATGATTATTGAATTAATCTTTCACATTTACTTGGTTCAATATTTTGGTATAATGAACTTCTCTCGAACTAGGCACAAATCATGATTATGAAAAAAGAGGAAATAGTTGCAAAGACTTTTTTTCCCAAACGCTATGTTTCTTCTTTAGGCGATCAGGACACTCAGTTTTATTTTTCCTTAATATTTGGTGAATTACCATGAGTTCTTACAATATTCGGATGCGTGGATTGTGCAGTGGATAGCTGTTTGGAATCGGAAAATTCGAAGAAACGAGTTCGAATTTCAGGCTGGTTGGTTGCATTCGCTTACACGCAATTACACTTGGAAAAGTTATCAATAAGTCTCATCTCAAAACTAGGGGTTAAATAGTATTATTTTTATCTCGAGAAAAGTATGTTTCTTCCATATTCATTCGCAAAAAAAAATATATTCTTACACTCCAAAATATCTTTCGGCCTTAAATAACCCACTACCCGGGTTTCGACCATATGGCCTCGTCCAGGCAGTTACTTGTGGAAGTCAGGAAGTTTTGGAGAGAGAAAAAAGCGTGGAGGAACAATTTTTATTTTATTTCCAGCTCCACCAACTCCTTTGACTCTCCCTCTTCTGATGTATCTGATTTGTGGTGCTTTGCTAATTTATTTAAGCGGGAATGAATAGTGTTACAGTTTAACCATCCACAAATAACTGCCCTGACGAGGCCATAAGGTCGAAACCCGGTGAGTGCATTACGCGTGGATTTTACCTTACCTTATATTTTATTACCAGCACTACAAATTCAATTTTTCTAAATTCTGTAAAAAAAAATATCCACGCATTGGCTTGACTCTGGTGTCGACTACTATTTTTCTCTTTAGTGTTCATATATATATATATATATATATATATATATATATATATATATATATATATATATATATATAAGTGAACATTAAAGTCAACACTTAGAGGCAACAGTCTGTTTCATGCTACAGGTAATCGTGGCCTGCCGATTGCGTCTGGAATGAAACAGACTGTCGCCTCTACGTGTTGACTTCAATGTTCACTTTTATATTCACACACGCTCTATCTCTGATGTTGAGCACTTTATCGCATAAATATAGCACACCTTAAGACTATATATATATATATATATATTAAAATTTCTCAGAGTTAACCTGTAGAAAAGACAATATTTATAAATATAAATGAAAATAGGAAAACTGTAGTAGTTGTCGACGCGTTTCGTTCAATGTGGACTTTCTCAAGGCAAAAACGAAATCAATTTAATTAAACAAAGTAACTAATGATAACAAAAAACATTACCCAAATATTAATCTACGTTCAGGCTTTTTCCGTATTTCACCTTTCTTAACAGAATTGCTACTCTCCCAAACAAACGTACACAACTGTATCAAGAAATCAAAGAAATTAGTTGAATCCGTCAGCACAGCAATAATAACAATATCTGCACACGTGACAATAATTGACGAAATTTTCAGTTGACAGTATGAAAATAGCGTTCTCCAAATTCTTCCAGTTAGTAAGGACATTTTGTTTTTGTTATTATTATTGCTTTGTTTAATAAATTCATTTCGTTTTTTGCTTTGAGAAAGTTCACATTGGACGAAACGCGTCGGCAATATACTCACTGTACCAAGACTGGCCACAATATTGACAAAGCAAATGATGCTCTCATCAAAGGAGAAATAATTCACTACGACGTTAATGTCTAGAGAGTGCTTTAATCGCAAGGTCATCTACAGAAAATTTTAGCCCCGACTCGTACAACATTTCACCATTCTAGCCAGATCTTTTGATATCACACTGTGAATACCTACTTACAAAAGTCATGCAAAAAAAAAAAAAATTCTAAATGCATTCAGCTAGAAAAAAATTCAAAAATTCTCAGCAATATATATAGCCATCCACAGACTGACTGTATCACAACTCTTCAGCGTGGCTAGGCGTCCTATTGCTTCAAGCCGGGATCGAAAACCCAACCGATCTGGCGTCAGTGAGATATCCTACCTGCAGGCTAACGTTGCACAGCAGAGTGAGGAAAATTTTAACGCTTTCTATACAAAGTACCCCAGTGGCTCGGAGAGCGCAATTTAGTTGAAAAGCAATGCAGCCATTGTTTTTATTTTGTTGTTGTTTTTTTTTTTGTTTTTGCTTTTTTAATTATTCGTTTCTCAAGATAGATCAACCAGATTTCCCGGTGCATATATATGTTGTTATCCACAGAGAGCTTGTTTCGCTGTATCACAGCTCTTCAGTGTGGCTAGACGTCCGATTGCTTCAAGCCGGGATCGAAACTCGGCCGATTTGGCATGGTCGCACAGCAGAGAGGGAAATTTTAACCTTTTCTATACGAAATACGCATGGCGATTCAGGAGAGTGATTCGTTTGGCCTTCTTGGGATAACGTTTTTTTTTCCCGCTTACATGAAATCGAAAGATCATTTTGAATTAAATGCTATGTCTGCTGCTCAGAATATTGATTCTCTCTGTCGTCCTAGACAATTCTACTGGTCTGATTCTGTGTAACACACTGACAAGTATACCAGTCGTCCATGTTTAAAATACTGCGACCACGTATAGTCTGCTACTCCTGCTATATATTTAGAGATCCTTAGATAAAATCCATTGAAGAATCAGCAATGTTATTGGCCACGACCTAGCATCCTGGATTCAATCATTTTCTCACCATTGTAATATAGCTTCCCTGCAGCTTTTCTATAAAGATTTTCATGGTAATTGTTCTGATGAAGTCTCCTGTACTGTGCCGAGACTTTATTAGTTTAAGCGCAGTACAAGATTGGCGGCAATTACTCAACATTTTATAGTTGAAGTGTTTTGATGTAACCGTAAGTTCTATGCTGACAGTTTCTTTTCTGGTACTTCTCACATGTGAAACTCTCTTCTTGCTTGCCAGTCAACTTTGATCTTCAAAACTTTAAATGCAATGTCAATCGTTAATTTTGCTCTTCTTAATTTCTATTCGTTTATTAGTCACGCTACTTAAAAATGTGTTTCTTATATTTTTCATCTTTAGTAATCTCCAATCTAATGTTAGTATCTGTATTGCCTTGCTTGTTTGAAAATATTGGTTAACAGATCAAGACAAGTTTAAAGGATTTGTCTATATTTCTGAGATGAGGTATTATGCACATTATTTACATTATTCGGACTATTGTCCTCATCTTTGTCGCCATATTTATTACAACGTTTCGGCCGTTGTACGCTCCGGCCTTCTTCAGGTGGTTGGAATGTCAAACTGAACCCTTTATTTCGCTCACTGGTGTAGACTGTTGTAGTTCATCACTATTATGATTACCACAACTGTATTCATCATTACCATTGTCATTATTTTTTTCATTATTTCATAAATTATTTTTATTAATTCTTTCTCTATACATTGAGGACACATGGCACAGTGGATAAAGGCGTTAGTTAGATCCAGTGACAGGACCCAAAGAGTGTGAGTTCAATACCCGTTTAAGGCAGTGGAGAACTTTCAGAAGGAAATTAACAGGAGATAACTGATAACTGACATCCATTAAACATGGCACGTGGAACTAGATCAGTCTACCCCAGTGAGCGAAATAAAGGGTTCAGTTCGACATTCTAACCACCTGAAGAAGGCCAGAGCGTACAACGGCCGAAACGTTGTAATAAATATGGCGACAAAGATGAGGACAATAGTCCGAATAATGTAAATAATGTACATCATACCTCATCTCAGAAATATAGACAGATGTTTAATGGACTTATCTTTGAGATTGAAGTTATGTTTACTTTATAAATTTTGGATCAAGTTCAGATAAAATCGATTTATCTGTCTATTTCATGTCTCATTTTCACGATTAACGTAAAAAAAAATTAAATTCAAAATCGACGTGTCCACAAGAAGACGGTTCGTGCGTAAATTCCTCTTTGGAGGGATTTCTAACGCATTACTTATCATCTCTCAGTTGCGTCTCTGTCTTTGGGCAGAGTGCGCTCAGGGACTTCTCTGTTAAAGAACAGAAAGCCAACTGAGAAAATAATACTGAAAGGTTCCCAGCCCTGGGGAACAGCAGCCCGAGGCCGCGCCCTACCATTCCACTAGAGGGAGGGGTCGGTCCTCGCACCGAGGCCAGCGCAACCGACGGTTGCGGGGGCTAAGGGTAATTTTTGTCCTTGTCCCGGGCGTACGCGCTCGGATCCCCGCCTAAAAAAGACCTTGTGTCCCTTCCCGTCAAAGTGGTGGTGGCGGGGGGAGTAGTTAATACTCAGAAATAAGACAGTTTAACAAAAGGACGGTTTTTGCCATGACACCGCTTTTTGATTACCTTCACTCTTCGACAAAGTTTATTCTTTCAAAAAACAAGCATCTATAGGAAGTGTAATAAAACCTAAACATATGAAAGTGAATACATTATGTTTGTTATTGAGAATTGTCAACAAAAATAATAAACACTGCTTATTAAATAAAAATGTTTACACTATATATTTATGATATTATTTATTATTATTTATTGGAATGGTTGACAAATAAATGCCAATTGATTCAAACTTTATAAAATGGTAAATAATAAGGATTTCTTTATAGTTGGTTCCCATATGTTAATAATTTATTAAATGTTTATAAATTAATTAATATTTTTTTCACAATTATTTATTTATACATTGGTAAATGATAAATATTCATTGCATCAGTTCTCAGTTGTATTAATTTTTAATGTTTAGAATGCTGTGAATATAAAAATATTACTGTTAATAAACAATCTAATAAATAAAATATTTATTATTTTTGTTGTAAATTCTCAATAAAAAAACATGTATAAATTCACTTCCATCATATGTTTAAGTTTCATTCCAATTCTAATCATCGCTTTTTAAAAACAATAAACATTGCCGAAGATTGAAGGTTGTTAAAAAAAAAGTTCTTAAGTGGGCAGAACGATTGCTTTGAAGACTGCGTTCGAATCTGATAAGAAGCTTTTTTTTATGCCAGCTATATTACTGTTGTATATTGTTTACATAAATATTTATACGTTCTTTGTATAGATAAAAATATTTAAGTAAATGCTCTGTTTATAATAAATGTCCGAGAAATTTTCATAGAAAATATGCGTCCTCTGACAGGAATCGAACCTGTATCATATACGGAACCATCATATAGCCTGACGTGCTTTTACCGATTGAGCCATAGAGGAGCGTTTCGGTTAACAAGGTCGATGTTACTGTTTTTAAAATACAATTTCCCATAATTTTTTCTCATACATTCATATCTGCTGGATGCGTATCCACATGTAAACAAATGACGTCACACATTATAAAATGGACAAAGTCCGACTATTATTTTAAGACATCTTTTTATGGTTATACGTTCTTTTTATAGATACAAATATTTAAGTAAATGCTCTGTTTATAATCAACAGTATTAACAACATTTACCAGCCTGAATGTCCGAGAAATTGTCATAGAAAATATGCATACTCCGACAGGAATCGAACCTGTATCCTATACGGAACCGTCATATAGGCTGACGTGCTTTTAACGATTGAGCCATAGAGGAGCGTTTCGGTTAGCAATGTCGATGTTACTGTTTTTAAAATACAATTTTCCATAATTTTCTCTCATACATTCATATCTGGTCGATTCGTATTCAAATGTAAACAAATGACGTCACACATTATGAAATGGACAAAGTCCGACAATTATTTTGAGAGATTTTTTATGTGTATAGTTTCTTTTTATAGATACAAATATTTAAGTAAATGCTTTGTTTATAATCACTTAAATATTTGTTAAAAAAAAATGACTCACTGGGAAAACAATCGTTTTGAGAGTACAGGTTATTTTGATATTACATATTATTGTGGGCCCGTTTCTCTATTTTTAACCAGAAGTCTGAGTCATGTGTGAAGCAATATCAGGTGAACTTTTGAAAAGTAACACGATCTTTTTGTTTCAACCGAATATTAGTGTCGTAATAAATGCAATTAAGTCAGTTTATCTGAAGCATCAATTTAAAATGGTTTGCTACAGAAAACGATGTCGGTTTTTTTTTTTATTATTCTAGGAGTATTTTGCATAATTAGTCCCAACAGGAAACCTATTTTGCATAATTCCAACCCACAACCACTATCACCACAGCCGCGATTCTGACCCATTTCCTCTTAATTGTCAGCAATAAAAGCAAAAACATGTCGCTTTAAAAAAAAGACCCACATACCGTGTTAAACCGAACTACAACCAAATTGTGAACACCAGAGGTAGGAATATGTCGGAATTGTAATGGACGCTGAAAAAATATATTTTTAAAGCGATATTGATGATGATTTATAGTTTGTAGCTCGTTAAAGCTGACTGATTTACTGGTTTGTTGAGGTGTTCGCTGATTTGCAGAGACGTTCTTTATTTTGTTTACTCTTTCCTAGGTTTTATTATTTTCTTTTTACTTAAATTTTGCTGATCTTTTTTTTCCGAACAAAACACAATGATATCGACCTGTAAAAAAATAAATGAACGAATTGAAATATAAAAAAGACTTTTTTTTTTAACAAAATAAAATGATATCGACCTCGAAAAAATAAATGAACGAATTGAAATAAAAAAAAGACTTTTTATTAATTTAAAAAAAAAAACACAATTTGGCTTCTGCAAATGTGGTTGATTCTTCTTACAGCTAAATTGATATTTTCTTCATTAATTTCTCATTTGTTCCGGAAAGAAACAAAAATGAAACCGTTGTTTTCTTTATTTCATTTTTTTTTTTTTTTTGCAACTCAAAAAAAAGTTATCTACTTACGGCCATATCACGTTGCAACACCGGTTCTCGTTCGATAAGCGAAGTTAAACAACGTTGAAAGGCTTCGGAATACCAGCTGCTTATAAGCTTAAATGTGCAGTGTGACACTATTTAAGGTTGATAGAAAGAAAGAAGAAAAAATAGAAAAGGCGAGAATTAAATTTAGGTGATAAAAAGCAATCACGAACAGGACACTAAGCGATGTTTTTTTTTTCTAACAAAGAAAAGTGCTAAAGATTTTATTTTCATTAGCGAAGAAAGTAAGGGCGCGCATCTGTCGCGTTTGATTTATGACGGCCCACCGAGTATGGCAATAATGAAAGTTTCAGGTTGGTCGAGTGGCCTACGAAACAGAAACTGAGAGATAAAAATTAATTAAGCACGCACTGACCGAAAAACAAAATGTCCGTTGGACCACCCGCAGAATACCAGGAAGGAAAGATTAAACCATTAGCTATCTACGGAGATGTCGTTTGGAAAAGGCACCTCTTTATTGTCAGGAGCTGGCTATGATAGCAACATTATTTTATCAGAACGAATAATTGGCACCAAGGTGCGATATCGCACCCACTTGTTTGGCGAAGGTCCCGAGTGACGAATTGCAGGTGACATTCAGGATAAAATTGAGATTAAGAGACCACACTACGGGTCGTATTGGGTTGTTGTCGAGAAGAAAAAGGAAGAAAATCAAATGAACGGTCGGTCGGAGTTCAACTTTCAACAAGATTTCTCCAGAATTAAATTTGGAGAAATAAAAGCAATAAAATTTTTGAGGAAAAATTATTACCAGCAATATATTTTTGAAGAAAATAAATATTACCAGCAATACATTTTTGAAGGAAAAATATTACCAGCAATACATTTTTGAAGGAAAAATTTTACCAGCAATGCATTTTTGAAGGAAAAAATATTACCAACAATAAAAATCTTGTCGGCATTAAATCACCCATTGAGGTTGATATGACGTAAAACAAAACAAACCAAGCCCGTTAGGTAGTTTATTTCCTGTGAGCGTCAAATTCGGCCGTGATTATAGCAACAACAATAATAGTAGCGTCCAAAATATACAGTCAAAGAAAGCAATGGAAGAATGCATCAACTGAAATATTGTGGTTGCAAAAGCACTAATGATACTATTGCATCATTTAAGTTTCGTAATACGATCTCAGAGACTTACCTTCAATTTTCAAATAAGAAATAAAGTCAAAGAATCCATCGTTAAAAACGCCTTATCCCATTAAACACTGATCTCATTATAACAAATACTTCTTCTGTGTGCTGCATCTCTTCAGGGCGTTGGCGATCATGGCTCTCCACGATTTTCCTAACTATATTCTTAGCATCCTCTGAATTAATTATTTGCGTGGAAAGCTTTGCTCAGCAGAAATATGCTAACATTTGAGCCTTCCTCTGAATGACTGATTCATCTATTACTTAGGATTTTATAAATTTGAGTAGATGTTTTAATCCAGGGTAGTGATGACATTTATGTCTACTGTTCAGGCTGACGAAATCCATCTTCAAAGATGTACGAATAATCTATGATGGAAAAAAAACCCGCAGATTTTAACCTATAAAAACTCAGGATTCCGAGCCAATCTGATGAGGCTAGGCTTTCTAACATTGGAGGAAGCAATAAGTCTAAAGGAAATAAAACTTTCATTTCTGAAATCTGTGGAAGAGGTAAAGAGAAATCTCTCCCATATCTTTCCCAAGAACATCTGTCAAATCAGGAAAAAAAAAATCAAAAAAGAATTTGGGGAGAGCTATGATTGCCTACGTTTCCAATGGATTAAAAAAATTAAAAACAAAAAAAAAACTTATGTCAATGTTATTGAAAGACAAACAATGGTTTCTTTAACAGAATTTTTTTTTTTATTCCAATTCTTAGAAATTCCGCTTTTAACTGTTTCGGACCCTAATTGTAATCCCTCAATAACTGTAAAAGATCCCTTGGGAATCCTAGCCCTTTCTAGTGAACCCTTGAAAACAACGTAATGATGCATTTTCTTTCTGTTCTGACTGACTGATACAATCATTTCTAAGTTAGGGAAGGAAGTGATGGATTTCGAACGAAATGGCTTAATTCAAAGCTTACATTTAAGGATACTTTTAAAACGATCGCTCCGAAATCGTCCATCTATTTTATTTAATTTGCTATGCAAACCAATGTTTTTTTGTTTTTTTTTTCTTTTTTGTTTTATTTTTTGCTTTATTTAATTTTTTTTACTCGTAATTCTAGAGTAAAATGTATGCGCGCGCGTATGTGTGTGTGCGTGTATGCCCGGACGCGTATGCTTATTCATAGACATATATTTAACTTAGATCGGTTTAAATTACAATGAGAGAAAAAGAAAAGTATGTAGCCTCAATCTCCAAAGTTTGCAGATAAAACATTTAAAATTCATATATTAACGCCATAATTTTCACTTGCCGTCGGACAATGCCACAGATGATAAAAGAAATACAACTGCTTCAGCCACGGAGTTGTTTCTTCATTCAGAATGATTTTTTGACGTGCCAAATTACGCAGCACTTATTTCGAGTAACCGTGTTACTTAGAATAATTACTTCGCTACTTTCATAATTTGCCTTAAACAGTAAATTGATAAGCGTGTTACTTAAATGAGAGTTTTTTTTAAATCTTATAAAAGTGGACTCAAAACTTCAAATCAACATGAAATTATGCAAATTTATTATGATTTATCATAAAATTCTATGGTTTTGCGCCCCCCTTCACGTTTCTTTTTATTGGCGAATGGTCGTCTGAAAACTTTGTTTTCATTTTTGTATACAATGAAAAATGTTCGCTGGATGGATGGTTTTGTTTAGCAGTAAGTATATCAGCCCGTATGGGATATTTAACGCCTAATCTAAATACGAAAATTCAAACCTTATAATTAATCTAAGAGAACCGAATTATTTCTTGATTAATTTATAATTCCTTAGATGCATTTTATATTTTTGCCAAATAATCTTACAAAATCAAACGATGAGTGAAAATTTGTTTCTCCTTATAATAAATGAGATTAATCATAGGAAGATTTTTTAGTTTTTTTGACAATGTATGCCATGTCTTCAATTTTATTCTAAAATGTATTGATTGTCATTTTACTATAAAATATAGTAAACATAAACCTTCGTGCCCGCAATAAGAATGTCAGAAGGACGGTTTTTCCCACGACACCGCTGTTATTTTAACTACCTCCCCTCTTCGGCAATGTCTATTGTTTTAAAAAGTGATTATTAGAATTGTAGTAAAACCTAACATATGAAAATGACTTTATAATTTATGCAGGTTAGATCAGTTATGTGACATGCGTCATACACGTTTATCCGATCATGTATCTTTCGATACATGACTGACGAGGCAGATTTTTCCCCGCAGTAGATTGCCATTTCTTTCTGAAGTAGACCAATTGCTATAGAACCCGGTCTGCTATTTACGAATATCTGGCGGGATAAGAAGAGGATTTATACATTTCCCAAGCGTATTAGCAGGTAAGTGAAGGCAATAGATTGAACTGCAATTCGAACTCGGATCTCCGACTCCTCAATCTGAGCCGCTATACATTATTCCCCGGTGACTCCTTGCTTGATTAAGCAAGGAGTCACCGTGTAATAATGTAGAGCAATTATGACGGAAAAATTAGCTTCCCTAAGGAAAGAGAAGTGAGTTCGATTCTCATATATAAAAAAATAATAAAAAAAAACCTGTAAAGAGAATGAGGCAAGAAGTCGCCCAGTATTTATAGTGTAGGGAGAGCGACCCCTAGTGCAGAATTATGGAATTCAGGAGGAGCTAACTCCGACAAACCTATTCAATATTTCTTATTGGACTTGTTTACTAATGCTTCAATGAATAGTAGCTAAAATTATGGAAACAAATACGAGTAGAAATTATTAATATTTGAAAATTATCGATTTAATATTACTTCAAGATAATATTACGAGTTAATCTATTGATTTCCATTTGAGTTTTTATGCAGCAGTTCCCAAGTAAATATTTATACCTTTGACACATGTATTTACGACTGCGTAAATAGTAACTCCGATAGATCCCACAAAGTAAAACTGGAAGCTGCTCTCGGAGATGACTCCCAATTGGCGGTCAACTGAGGCTAGTAATAGGTTGTAAACTTTAACACCTCAAAAACGTAACTGATATACTTTAATCATCATAGAGAAACATTAGTGCCACTCTCCAGCTTGTCAGTAGGACTGAAACAAAGCTCTTGGGCTGACGTTTTTCGCTGACATTATATTGAATCGATTGCTAGGCCTGCCACTAAGAAAGTGTGTCGAGCCAGTCAGTTTTTTTTCTTAATGATCTATCTATTTATAAATCGCCCGGCTATTGGATATGTCTGCTATATCAGATTAGGTGCTCAGGTTAAAGATCTCGAGATACTCGTCACAATTCAAATAAATTTTATCGCTCCTGAACTGACATTTCGATTTCGGTCCTTTCCCCGTTGTTATGGTGAAGACTTTCTTTGTCTTTTTTATAAATATTTCCATGCCAGTTGTTCTAATGAACTCAATTCCGTGGTAGCTTGACCGCATTAATTGAAGTGTACAACTAGATTATCAACTTGATCGTCTCATTTTAATGTTGAATTTGTTATATGTAACCGTAAGTTCTATTCTAAAATTCTTCATTTTTTTTTGCACGTCTCACATGTGGAATTCTCTTCCAATTTGCTTCTTCTTAGCAAGCTACAATCTTCAACAATGTAAAGGCAACGTCAGTAGCCATCTTAAGACTTCCTGAATTTTGTTCTTTTCATTTCTCTTTCTCATCACTAAAGCATTTTCTTTTTCTTCCACTCCGATTAACTCATTGCGTTTTAGTGTCATTATCACCGTGCTTCGTTTTTTTTTTTTTTTTTTTTTGGAAAACAGTACTCTCCCCGAGAATATGTAACCTTGGTACCAATCTCACAGATTTACCAGATAATGATCAAATTGTTATCAAACTCTCAGATTTACCAGATAATGATCAGATTGGTATGAAACTCTCATATTTACCATATAATGATCAAATTGGTATCAAACTCTCATATTTACCAGATAATGATCAAATTTGTCAAAGTTTCATAATATAACTATTCATATTTTAGTGCGGTGGGCGGATCATAGAAATTAAACTCGAAGAGCGGAGTTCAAGTGTTGTGTTCACTTTCAAACAAAGGTCCTTGAGAAAATCATGAATTCGTCGTCTCACCTTCCCCACTCCGTCCAGTTATGGATTAAATAACAGCGCAGACTATGTTCCCTTCGGTGGCACAGTTTAAGTGAAGTAAAGCTCTGATTTCAAAACCAGCGTAAAGAGAGATGGACTCCGTCAGGTTATCTTGCTATAAACACATCAACTGCCCCTCCAGCTGAAATACATGTGATGCATCTACGACTTTTATTGATTACGATCTTGTGATCAGATGATGAGTAATTAAAAACAGATTGTTGGGGAAATAAAATTAAATTAAAATTTTGTCAATTTTGTCGTATATGTTTTATTTGTTTTTTAATATTTCGAAAATTGTCAAAACGAATTAAATTTTTCTGTCTCGATTATACTAATTTAGATAAGAAAAATGAATCGTTCTTTACATTTTGGGCTCGAGGTTGAAAAAGAATAATTTATGAAAATCTATGAAAATTCATGTATAATTTTATTATATCTGTGCAAAATCTAATATTCAAATTTGTCTTTGGTTAAGAATAGAAAATGGACGAATACATGGAGCCTAGTTAATTTTGCTCCGTTACTATTGAAATCATTCTACGAAGGCAAATTGTACAAATTCATTAATGTCCAGGCTTTCGAAAAAATCCTAGTACAAGAGGAATCAATGCCAGGTCTCTCAGGTTGCGTGCATGCTTAAAAATCGATGTTTCCTTTGCCATTTAATAATTCTCACTAGATTTAGACTTTATTGCTACTGCTATTTTCATAAAGTCTCTGCGATTACATTCGAGCAAGTCAAACCTTGTTTCCTTTGTCATATATGCAGACTGACGATATCGTCAGGTTTGAGTGATGAGCGTCAGCATGTTTTATCTTAATCATTTAACTCCAATCAAGATGATAAATCCGTTAAGACGCATTGGCTACTGATAGCGAAAGAATAAGAGAAAAACATTCTTTGAGAGAGAGAAGAATAAATGAACAGGATTCAAGGAGACAGAATATGATGACTGGCGTTATATTTAGATTTTTGAAGATTTTAACACTGAAATGTCGAAGCACAGCTGCCAATGGTGAGGATAGGGAAATGATGGGACCTAAATGCCAATCCGGTACTGCGCTTAAAGTACCAAAGTACTCGACAGAAGAATTACCATGAAAATATGTACAGAAAAAGGCTGTCTTATGCTGGCGATATAATGACTGAAGCCGAGATAACCGGTTATAACGGATAATATTGCAGATGGTTCTTTTGATTTTATCAGGAATCTCTAGATTCCAGAAACACCAGACTTGACGTGGCAACGACATTAAATGCATGCGGGATAAGTAGACGTATAAAAGTGCAAGATAGATTGTAACAATAAAAAAAAAATTATCTAGAGTGACAGAATAAACAAAATTCCCTGGCAGCAGATTCCAAAACCTTCGTTATTAAACACCATTTCTAAGATTTCGAACTTGTCCATAAAAATTCCAGGAGAATCGGTAAGAGATTTCTCGGATTGCGTGTAGATCTCATTATCGTTGTTTCATTTAATATTGCCCATTAGATTTGGGCGTTTTTAGTATTAATGGGTTGGTGTCGCACATTGGCGCCGTCAATGGGGATTTTGTTCTTGGAACATGCTGTCAACAAGACTGCTCATAGTTCAAGAACTTTTCGGAGAATCATCGCAGAGTAAAGGATGACTGAATTCTGGCGGTCTTCAAACTTGGTTTCAATTTCAATTCTACCTAACTGGATTTACGAGGTGGTGTTCCAATCGCATCTATTACTACAGGAATTAGATCTAATTTCATGTTCCATAGCGCCCTTTCATCATCATCATCATCATCATCATCATCATCATCATCATCTCCCTCCTCCTCCTACTCATCATCATCATCATCATTATGATACGCATTCTACTTCGCCAGATTTCTGTCTCCGCTTCTTCTTCTTCGTCTTCTTCTTCTTCTTCTTCTTCTTCTTCTTCTTCTTCTTCTTCTATTATTATCATTAATATTATTTTTATTTCCTTTGATTTCTGGCGTGTATACATTTAATCCGGGTCCCGCCCATGGACCTATGGTTAGAAATGGTATCATGACAGTTTCCATTAACAAAAAAAAAAGATACATAGATAAAGCCCTTCGTAAAATGTGAGCTGTACTTGTGTATCTCTTTGAGGCATAGACTTCCAGGAATCCCTTCAATTAGTCTACTGGAATCTTTTCCAACCAATCCTAGGGCTCCAACTACAACAGAGATTGTTGACGTTCCCATGTGCCACATTTTTTAGATTTCTATTTTAAGGTCCTTGTATTTTGATATCTTTTTGAATAATCTTCAAAGATAAATTGCAGTCTGCAGGGACTGCCATATCAATACCGAGACACTTTTTTGTTTGCGGCCTTTAATAACAATGTCATTATTATTATCATTATTATTATTATTATTATTATAAGTAGTATCATCATTATTTTTAGTCGTAGTAGTAGTAACATTATTATTATTGTTGTTACTGTTTTGTTAGTAGTAATATCATTATTATTGTTATTATTGTTAGTAGTAGCATTATTATTGTTGTTTAGTAGTAGTAGCATCATTGTTATTATTTTTGTTAGCAGTAGTAGTAACATCATTATTGGTATTATTGTTAGTAGTAGTAGTACCATCATTATTAGTATTATTATTGTTAGTATTAGTACAAGCATCATTATTTTGTTTTTGTTTTTTCGTTGTTTTAAGCGTTTCACCGCAAGCAAGGCGGGAAGCCACTAGCACGCAAGGGGTTACAGAGAGTTGGAGCGAGAGCAAATAGGAATGATAGAGGAAAGGATGAGGAGATGGACAGGGGATAGATCAAGGCAACTGAAGATGTCGATTGACATTACATTTGAATAGTTGGAGATTATAGCTCTCAGGGTAACTGGAATAAGGATGAGAGTTCCACAGGCGAGAGGTGCGAGACATGAAGCTATTGGAGTAGAAGAGACGGCTACACTTAATAGTTTCGACAGTGAAAGGGTGGGAACGAGGTGCCAGTATTATAATTGTTATTAGTAGTAAAAGCATTATTATTATTGATATTAGTAGTAACATTATTTATAGTAGTAGTAATAGTATTAGTATCATTATTATTAGTAGTAGTAGTAATTTCTTGTAGATTTATATATTTTTATATTTGAAAAACCTGTTTAAATATAACTTGAAGAAGGCAGACATTTTTTTGAAATATTGTTTAACATTGTCAAACACTGTTTTTTTTTAATCTTTTCTTAAATCGCGCTTTTTTCTTAAACTGTTGACAAATATTAGAAGAGTTACATCAATCATTTTGCTTGACAATCAGTAGTAGCGGTAGCATCATAAGTATTATTATTATTATTATTATTATTATTATTATTATTATCGTTTGTAGTAATAGTAGTACATGCGGGTTTGGGGACCGCTTGTGAATTCCAAATTCCCATGAAACTCTAATATTGGAGCCGGCTCAACCCACCCCGGGTGAATGCCGTTACAGGTACAGGTAGAGGGGTACTGTAATAGTAGTTGTAGTAGTAGTATATTTCTGTCACTGAGTGTTCACAACGGTGGTGGTTACATAACAGAACGCCTGCTCAATATTCCAGAACTTCACTCAGTATTCTATCAGATTTCAGTGAATCTTTCATTCAGGTTACCCGTTCATCACACCTTTTGTCTCAGGCTCTTTTGGGTTGGGGGGGAGGTGGAGATCACGTATGTATGCTACCTGCTTCCCTGGGGAGACTTCTTAGTCCACCTGAAAATATATCAGCAGTCACACGCAGACAAATATAAAGTGGTTTCATGGAATTTTCGCCCAACAAGAGTTACGACTTTCTCTTAAAATTCGCTCCTCGTAAACCATTTCCGTATCGTCTCATCTACAAATATATTTGGTCAAGTGTTTTTAGTTTTTAGCTTTTCGGCTTCTCAGTTTACCATACAAATCTATAATAATTATTTTATTAGGAGAAATGTTAAAAAAATGGCTGCACACATACTGTTATGAAAGCATTGAACATTATTATTATTGTATTTTACTGTTAAAAATCTTGGTTGAAATTATTTTTTATAGTTATTTTAATTTTCATCATTCATTTAAATAAAATAACATATAGATTTTTAATGGATCCGACATCATTTTTTTAATTCATTTCACCACAAGCAAGACAAAAAAAACCCCACTAAAATCCAGGGGATTACTGAATGTGAAAGTATATAAAAACAAAAGCAAAATATTATTAAGGAGAGAGAACAATAAAAGAACAGGATTTAAGAAGATATAGATTGATATTGTATTCAAATTTTGGGCCTGGAATCAAGAAGCCGGAAGAAGAGTTCTATAAAAGAGAAAAGAAACCCTTAACATAGAACTTACGGTGACATCTCAGCCATTTCATCAGAAAAATGATGATGCCTAGTTGCCAATCTAGTACTACGCTTAAATTCGTAAAGTCGGAATACAAAACAGAAAAGCTCACCAGAACAATGACCATGAAAATATTTATAGAAAATACACAGGGAAGCAAATTTAAATTTGTTGTAAAGTGACTGAAACTGAGGTGCCATGTGACGACTGAAAACATTGCAAATTCTTCTGTGGGTTGTATTTAAAAAAAAATCTCTAAATACATAGCAGAAAACACAAACCAAATGTGACAGCAATATTCACTGCAGAAATCGAGTTGTAATTAGATCATGCGGAAAAAGCTGTTTATCATGAGACAGTAAACTAACCTTCCTATATTCATATATTCCTATATTCATATATTCCTATATTCATATATTCCTATATACATTTATTCTCAACCTTCCTATATTCAATGTTATTTTTGGTCAACACACGTTTGAATCTCAATTTTGTTCTTTTTCTTAAACAAGGAAATGAATAACAACTGGCCTAGAGGGAGAGATCCTATTAAAGAAAAACTGTGACTATTCATAATAAGCGAATATATATATTCCTTTTCACACGCGATAAACCATAGCTATAGCCGAACAATGTCATAAACAATGTGCACGCAATTAGCCATCTTGATATGAGGAAAGCACGTCTCACATTGGAGTGAATTTAAACCTGCAATAAAATAATGTTTTTAATAATAACACACAGAAGTTCTACATTATTTATAAAGAGAAATGCCCGAAACCGCGGTGTTTGTCGATATAAATAGAGTGGGAATAGGATTCAACACTCCTTGATGACTTTCATCTTCTCAAATCCATCAGACTATATTTTATGATAATTTGCTATATATATATATATATATATATATATATATATATATTTGTCAGCTGGCAATATACCTCATAACACTCTCGAGCGCTTAAACTTAAAGCGGGTACAATGGAGATCAACGTGTTTTAGTGGACTCATCAGTTTTCAATAAGCTTGTCTTAATCATCTACCCGAAGCGAGAGCAAGATCTAAGACGTCAGCCAATCTAATTGTGATCACATCCGAGAATCCTTACGTTTGCTCCATATGTAACCTCCTTTGTAAATCACTAGCGGCTCTAAAGTGCCAATAAAGATTATCGCACAAAATTTCGTAACTGAATCAATTAAGTTGTCAGATCCTCATACGTCAGAAACCGACGAGAGTGTCCATTATTATTATAATTTTTATTATATATATATATATATATATATATATATATATATATATATATATATATATATGGCTGGCCACTCGTATTCTAGGATACCCGTCTACTAGGGCGTCTAGGCATATTAGTGTTTACTCACCAAACACATAGCTCACCTGTGGTTTATACTGCAACTCTGCTGAGTAGACCATAGTTACAGGTTTTGGGAGATAGGGTGTTATCACAATGACATGTGATTTCGTGCTAGTATATATATATATATATATATATATATATATATATGCATATATATATATATATATATATATATATATATATATATATATATATATATATATATATATATATATATATATATATATATATATATATATATATATATATATATATATATATATATATATATATATATATATATATATATATATATATATATATATATATATATATATATACATATATATATATATATATATATATATATATATATATATATATATATATATATATATATATATATATATATATATATATATATACATGCATACATATTTATATATATATATATATATCAACTGTTATTAGGTTACAGTTCTCAATATTGAACATATAGCTTTTTGAGACAAAGAAACTACATTACATGAAGGTCGCCAGTTTCACGCCTCAGGTAATCTTTTTTGCACACACACGCTCGTGCACACACACACACACACACACACACATATATATATATATATATATATATATATATATATATATATATATTATTATCACTAAAAGCTTATGTTTTAGTGGATACACGTATTTGAGTAGACGTTCTGTTTTTATTAAACAGTGTATTTATTTATTTATTTTTGTCTACTGGCCTGAATGTTCGAGAAACGTTATTAGTGGAAAATTTACTCTTAATATTTCTCTAACATTCCGGCCGATAGACGAAAACAATTAAATATACTGTTTAATAAATTCACAAAGACGAGTATCAACTAAAAATAACGAAAGTCAGATTAATAAAAAAAGAAAAATTAATTTCTTTCGATAAAAAGAGAGAAAAAAACAAATACAGAAGTCAAGACAGCGTGTTGAATTCGTGTGAATCAATGCTACAATGTTTTGATTGTAATAAATAAAAGGAATATATCACGATCTGTTTATTTTTTCATTTCTGTCAGTCAGTCAGTCAGTCTATCTATATATATATATATATATATATATATATATATATATATATATATATATATATATATATATATATATAAATATATAAAGCTAGCTAGCTACCTACCTAGATATATTGCAAATGAAAAAATATTTAATATACAGATTAACCACTTGAAATTTAACAAAACTCAACGAATCTGCAGAGTCAGGGGACATAACAAGGGTGGATATGACAATTACTGTTAAGTAATTCTTCTGTATATATATATATATATATATATATATATATATATATATATATATATATATATATACAAATGTTTGGAGGTACAAAATTTATAAATAGTTTTAAAAACTAGAAACCATTGATTTTAATATTAAAAGTCTCTAGAGCCCTTTCAGCCAACATCTCCTCAGGAGACAATCGTTGGATAAGCGAAATGAATAATAGCGATATTGAAGAGCAAAAAAAGAGGGGGAAACACACTAAAATAACGAACAAGTATATATACTTGTAACGAGGGAGGGTTATCGTGTAAATAAATAGCGAGGACAGTTAAAATAAAATATCCCCCAACAGATTAAGAGACCTTATAAATTCTTTCTGCTGGCAGAGAGAAGGTTTTCTAAATTCTATACAGACCGATTCCAAAATCTTCAAATGATTATTGGAATCGGCTGTATGAATAATTCTAAACCACTCTTTTTTATACAACTTGGCACAAGCTATATTCTCAACTAAATGTTGAGCAATAGCCGATTCCATATTCATGGGGGGAAGATAGCATATTCTATCTATCTTACCAAGTCGTATTTTGGAAGGAACGTGCTGATTAATTCTAGTTTCCAAATCTGTTGGGGGATATTTTATTTTAACTGTCCCTCGCTATTTATTTACACGATAACCCTTCCCTCGTTACAAGTATATATACTTGTTCGTTATTTTAGTGTGTTTCCCCCTCTTTTTTGCTCTTCAATATCGCTATTATTCATTTCGCTTATCCAACGATTGTCTCCTGATGAGATGTTGGCTGAAAGGGCTCTAGAGACTTTTAATATTAAAATCAATGGTTTCCTAGTTTTTAAAACTATATATATATATATATATATATATATATATATATATATATATATATATGTGTGTGTGTGTGTGTGTGTGTGTGTGTGTGTGTGTGTGTGTGTGTGTGTATGTATGTCAGTCTATTAATATTTACCTATCTATTTATTGCAGTCTGTCCATATTTATCTACCTATCTATCTACATCTATTCTATAGTCTGTTTCTATCTATATCGATTTCTGTCTCTTTCTCTCTCTATGTACACACAGACACACACACTCACATATATACCTATCTATCTATCTATCTATCTATATATATATATATATATATATATATATATATATATATATATATATATATACGTATGTATGAATGTATTATTATTGTTATTATTATTATTATTACTACTACTACTACTACTACTACAGGAGACGAAACTGTATTTCTATTTACTCAGAACAAATTGAAGGAATATATTGTGTGACAACTTCATCCTGTCAAAACTGATGTTTAATTGACAAATATATAAAAACCAATTTAAATTTAAAGGTTTAAAAATTCCAGCTTTTACTATCTGTGCATGATTATAACTAAACCTTCAGTTTTTCTATCCCCCCCCAGTGCACGTCATAGAAATGCGCAGTTATATGAACATTTTAATCAGTTGAAGTTCCAAATGATGTAAACCCATCACAGAATTGATGTTTTCCACGATTTTTTTAATTTTCCTAACATTGTCCTGTATATAAAAAATATATATATCATCTTCTCCTCTAAACATAACATATATATATATATATATATATATATATATATATATATATATATATATATATATATATATATATATATATATATATTTTGTTTGTGTGTATGTTTAAGTGTATATATGTACGTATATGTCTGTTAGTGTGCGTAAGTGCAATGTATTTTCTGCTGATACGTTATTTTAATTGATAAAATTAATTGCATTTACTGGCCTGAATATCCGAGAAACTTCATAGAAAATATGCGTTCTTCGACAGGAATTGAACCTGTTCTTACGCGTAACCGTCATTTGATCTCACGCCTGGTTATATATATATATATATATATATATATATATATATATATATATATATATATATATATATATATATATATATATATATATATATATATATATATATATATAAAATATAAATATAATATATTTAAAGGGCTCTGGATCATCAGACTTTACTTCAAAGGTTGAAAACCTTTTTCAGCCTTTTGATAGTCTGATGATCCAGAGCCCTTTAAAAGGGCTGTGGAAATAATTTATTACATGGAACCTTAAAGTTGTCTGTTTGTTTATACAAACATATATATATATATATATATATATATATATATATATATATATATATATATATATATATATATATATATATATATATAGCTGGCCACTGATATTTGAGGATACCCGTCTACTAGGGTGGCTAGCCAATTCCTATTGCAGATGCTCGCTCAAGCACATCCACAGAGCCTAACTATGGTTTATACTGCAACTATGCTGAGCAGACCTGAGTTTCTGGGAGAGATCGTGTTATCTAGCGTGATCAAAATTTTACCAAGTCCAGCACGCTCAAAACCTCGGTGTCGATGACTTTTTGATTATCGACGGCTGCCAAGTGTTCCATCAACGCAATTTCCCTCACAAGGCTTGGGTCAACCCGTGTTATGGTTATCATGTAATTTCCAAATGTGCTGAACGCTGGGATCGCCCCTACCTCCAGTTCGATAACATCAGGATGTCTCCTTCCTGATAAATCAATCTTGGGGAGATATGAACACTTGTCTCATAGTCAGAAAGCGAAACATTCTAACCACTCGGCTATATATATATATATGTATATATATATTTATATATATATTGTAAATATGTATATTTTTAAAGACATATGTAATATTTGTATTTGTATATATATATATATGTGTGTGTGTGTGTGTGTGTGTGTGTGTGTGTATGTATATATATATAATTATTTATTTAAAAATGCTCTACTTTTGTATCGAGCACTATTTTTGTAAAATAATAACAAAAATACTAAAGAACATTGGATTAGTTACCTAACGAGTTCTTTCCTATTTTCTATATATTTTAAACACACACACACACACACACACACACACATATATATATATATATATATATATATATATATATATATATATATATATATATATGTATTTATATGTATGTATGTGTGTGTGTTGTGTGTAACGTGAGTGTTTGTTGGGGCTGGATGTCATTTGTCTCTAGTTCCTTTTGCTATTTTTTTTTTTTTTTCCCTCCCACAACTTCCTTTTACTGTACATTTTTCTGTGTTTAATTTTAAATTAAATCTCCCGTTGAAGCCTGAAGAGCGGGAGCGAAACCGGTTGCTTCGCCCGTTTTTAATATGTCTTGTAATATTAAGTTTTATACTTTTATTTCGATCATATATATATATATATATATATATATATATATATATATATATATATATATAGTGGCCTGACGATTGCGTCTACCATGAAACAGCGTGTCGCCTCTAAGTTCTGACTTCAATGTTCACTTTTATATTTACACACGCTCTATCTCTGATATTGAGCACTTTATCATATAAATATGCCACACCTTAAAAGTATATTTCTTCATATATATACATATATAAATAAATATATTTATATATATATAGATATATTGTATATATGTACGTATATAAATATATATGCAATTTTTCTTATTTGTATATATATATATATATATATATATATATATATATATATATATTCATCATTATACAAATCTTTCCATTATCTTCAAAATATGTTTTTAAAAATATCACTAATTTTTGTTATTGTGCATCTTCTATCTGTTGTTATTAAATACACTTTGATTTTTTTTTCTTTTAATTCAAAGCATTTTTCTATTTTTCTTCTTATTATTCTCTCTGTTATTCCATAAACTTATAATCTCACCTCATCCTTCATAAATATTGATCGCTCTCTTTTTATTTCTTTTCTATAAAGTTGTTGTTGATGTGAATTTACCCCTGTCTCCCATACCGCTATTTTATTGTCTTAATAACGCCTTTTCCTCTGTTTGTTTGTGTCTATTGCCTTTATTCGCTATTATCATAATAAAATTTATTTCATGATTTCGTTTATTTTAATACGATTAACCTAATGATAATTCCAAGCGACGCGAATCTGGTGTAGATACCTACATCAAGATTTATTAACATTAATAGCGATGCGCTTATGTCAAGCTCCTTGTTTTAGTAAACGTTCATTCGTTAAAGTCCACTCAGTGTAGAGGGTTATTGTCTGAGGCTTACTCTCTTCACAGAGTTAGAGCCCCTTAAGGCAGTTCGTTGCTGATTTCAGCCTCGTTCTGGCAGATCCCGCGACGGGACTCCTGTTGAACTTTAATGTCCTTGCTGTTCCTTCGGATCCAGCAACGACATGGAGACACGGGACATGGTGCATGGGCAACATCTTATCTTCCATAATATCCTGACCATGATTCATCCTACCTTTCGGATAGGTGAGATCAAGATCAGGCGGAGGCTACATATATATATATATATATATATATATATATATATATATATATATATATATATATATATATATATAAAGTATATAATTGGTATATACGGAATGAATTCCAATAACCAACAATTACTATTCTTAAAAAAGTACTCAATACAAAGTAGAGCAGATATAATTATTTTTTATAAAAAAAAAATTATAACATAAATATGTTATAAAATCACTAGAAAAACAGCCATTTTGTTTCAAACAAAATGGCTATTTTTGTAGTGATTTTATAACATATTTATATTATATTTTTTTTATAAAAACAAAATGGCTATTTTTGTAGTGATTTTAAAACATATTTATGTTATAATTTATTTTTATAAAAATAATTAATATATATATATATATATATATATATATATATATATATATATATATATATATATATCTTCACGAAATGCATTGCTTAGACGTTCCTACTTTGAAGGAGATTGGAGGGTTTTTTGTTTGTTTTTTTTTTTTAAGCATTCAACCTCAAGCAAGGCGGGAAGCAACTAGCACTCAAGGGGTTACAGAGAGTTGGAGAGAGAGCAAAGAGGAGTGATAGAGGAAAGGATGAAGAGAAGGTTAGGGGTTAGATCAGGGCATCTGGAGACGTCGATTGACATTACATTTGAATAGGTGAAGATTATCATTATCAGGAAAACAAGAAATGGGGAATGCGTTCCACCGACGAGAAGTGCGAGAATGCGTTCCACAGGCGAGAAGTGCTATTGGAGTAGAAGAGACGGCTACATTTAACAGTTTCGACAGTGAAAGGATGAGAACGAGGAAATTTAAAAATTTCTTTTCAGAAAAATTCTCAAAATTTCTAGATGTTTTTAGTTGGGATGAATTTTATTTTAACCTGAAGCATATATTGCAATGATAATTCATTTGTTTTAAATATCTTATTAACTGTGATCTTCACATATAATTTCTGTTAGTTAAAGCAAAAATGTCGTTCTTCTGACTGAAAATATAAGATATCCGATGTCACAATCCGAACCAAGCTGTTATCCATTACACCATACTCACAACGAAGCTTACAGCATCTGGTATACTCAATCGGTCACCCGCCTAGTTACTGACTAGGCTCGACGTTGCTTAACGTCCGTGATTAATTATACACCCCAGATCCTAAAGTTTAGGTGTGGCGCAGGCGTCTAGAAACCATTATTTAAGCTTTTTGTTGATTCCTAATATTATAAAGTATATTGAAGCGGCAAGATTCCGTTTTTATGCCTAAACAGGTCATTGACCGGTAACGACACGTTTCACTGTTTCTTTAGCATTCTAGTTATTTATAGGGTCCATATACTCGAACGACAATGGGTTATTCTAGCAGTGTAATGCCCGTTAGTCATCAGCCGCATATAGCCGAGAACTAGATAGAGACTCCCAATAAATGTTGTTATCATCATCATAGTTACCAATCGCGCTTTAATGGAACGTGTTATAGAGATCAAAATCCTTCCCCCACAAATATCAGAGACAGCCATCGAGACAGCAATGACTCACATCTCTCCCAAGGTCTTTCGACAACGTGTGGAATCGATGCCATGTCTGGTTGTTGCATTTACTTAAAAGTGGTTTGGTATCTCTGTCATGAATATTGGTACAACAATCAGGTCCATAGCAGAGACAAATGTATTGAAGAAGGAAAAAAATAGAATTTAGCCTGAAGTTATCAAAGTCTGCCAATGTGGTTAACGGCAAGAACATTTAAAATTTCCAGTACCTTCTTTCTTTGAATGTTTTTTTTTTCTTTCTTTCTAGTATTTCTTTATCTTGTAAAGATAAAACCCTGAAAAAATTCTACAATTCGTAAAAAAATTTGTGGAGCCAAGGCCCCATTCTCCTAGCTGCTACGGGTCTGAATATAGTATTTTATTTTATTTTTCCTTTCCGATAGGAAATACGTAAGAATGATTTCTCCTTAAAAACAAGAATATGATATTGTTAATTGATTGACCGTTGAAAAAACAGCCTGGGAAATTGCCAAGAGGTTCAACATGGATTCCTAGATAACAAGAAGAAATTGAAAATATTAAATACAATAAGGACAAGAAAATGTAGTTTTAAGAATGTTCTACAAAAGAAACTTGAAAACCCATTAAAATATGATAAGCAAGAAAATGCAGAATAGTAAAGATATATATATATATATATATATATATATATATATATATTAAACTTATCTTTCGAATATAAATATTAGATAAAATTTACATAATAGTAAACCTATTTGCTAAAGAAATGGAAGCAACCAACTTACTACAGATAAGTAAATATGACGACGGTAAAACTTCATTTCGCAGCCGTAATTTTTAATGATAAATTAAAAGATATATAGGAAAGACTCCATACTTGGAATTGTGATTAGGTCTTTCTTGGAGGATAAAAGTTAAGTTAGATGATGATTGCATTATCAGTAGTAAAAAAATAGGTCTCTTCAAATTTTGTTAATATAAATGCACAACGTCCTACTAATTCTTAATACCCATGCTGCAGAGATGGAATTTATTTCTTGCTACAGGGATAGATGTTTTTTTCGGGACAAGGATGGAATTTTTGGGGTCTATTTTCTGGATATAAAGTGTGTTAAAAATGTCTGAAATTTCTATATATCCAAACGCTTTCGGATATTCTAATTGCCATCATCAAGGATAGTCTTTTGTTTTTAAAATGAATGCGTAATTTTTTTTCTAAATGTTTCTAGTTTGATGGGAATTTTTTCCAAACACGGTCAGCATATTGCGACCATGTTCATAATTGAATTTACTGAGTCTTTATTTTTTTTTCTTTTTATTATTAGTACATCTATTTTATTATTAGCACATCTATTGGTTTTAGTCATCTGTTACATGTGAATGAAGCCATTATAATTGTATTTTCTACAATTGTGTTGTGGATGAAGTTTGCTATATTTCCGTTTATGTTTAAAATTGCGCTGTGGTCAGAGAGGTGTAGCGTGAGTCTTCTTCATAGGCATGTAATGGTACTGCCACTATAATCACTCTTGAATTGGGTTTGATGAGGAACGTAGTCCCTTAAAGCACACGTGAATTCAGAAATGATATTGATCTCTATAATTTAGATATGCATTGCAACAGATATTTTAATCAGACCTCGTGTATATACGCGGCTCGTTCCAAATCCCAAAGAGAAAGAACAGTGACTTAATATATATAATATATATATATATAATAACACCTGTCTATATTTCTGAGATGAGGTATTGTGTACATTATTTACATTATTCGGGCTATTGTCCTCCTCTTTCTTGCCATATTTGTTACAACGTTTCGTCCGTTGTACGCACCGACAAGGGGTTGGAATGTCCTCAAGGACACAGTGGATAAAGGCGTTGGTTAGGTCCAGTGACAGGACCCAAAGAGTGTGAGTTCAATACACGATTAAGGTAGTGGAGAACTTTCAGAGGGAAATTAACAGGAGATAACTGATAACAGACATCCATTAATCATGGCACGTGGAACTAGAACAGTCTACCCCAGTGAGCAAAATAAAGGGCATAGTGCGACATTCCAACCACCTGAAGAAGGCCGGAGCGTACAACGGCGGAAAAGTTGTAATAAATATGGCGACAAAGTGAAGTTAATGATATAAATGGCGAGAATACATCTTTGCAAACAAATTTATTAAAATTACATTAACCCACGAACCTCTAGATGAATGTTGTGATCCCAGATTTTAATAAATTCAACTTGTATAAGTTTTTTTTTTTTTTTTGCTAGTACTTTTATCTGTTCATACAGACATCATCAGACATGGAAATTGATTTGTTTTTGTTAAATACATCCAGGTAATAACGGGACATGAAATATTAGATGTGAATCGAAATATGTTTTTTATAAATGTGTTAACTGTACACACACACACACACACACACACACATATATATATATATATATATATATATATATATATATATATATATATATATATATATATATAGTTTTTTTAAAGTGTGCTACATTTATGGTATAAAGTCATCAATATCAGAGATAGAGGGTATGTAAATATAAATATAAAAGTGAAAATTGAAGTGGCAACAGACGCAATCGCCAGGCGGCTTGACGATTGCGTTTAGCATTAAAGAGCCTGTCGTCACTGAGTGTTGATAATAATTACGCACTGATTGCCAGAAAGAATGTATTGGAAAAACCGCAAGAAGATTAAATAAAAGATTATATGAACACAAAACATTTTAAAAAGCAACGCATTAGATACTCACTGTAACGCGACTTACCTCTATTTTGATATGTAAATAATAGTCTCGTTAAAAGAGAAAATAATTAACCCAAAGTGTGTAAAAACTGTCCAAAAATTTGACATACCCAAACACTTTCGGCTATTCTTTTAGCCATTGTCAAGGACGATTTTATTTTTAACTGAATATGTGTTTTGTAAGTGTTGTGTTTTCTTATAGTTCAGTTATACACACATTGTCTAGAAAAGAAAACATTTGTACGAAAACAAGCATAATTAAATAAAAGGCTTAATCGTAATACCTTTTTCAGTCGTCTTTAAGTAAACTTGCACGTTTATATATATATATATATATATATATATATATATATATATATAAAGAGAGAGGGAGAGGGAAGTAGGGAGAGATATGTTTGTTGAAGAATTTATTCTGTGTAATTATTTTCAATTGAATACTTTTATATTCATGGATAAGCTTTTTGGTGTCATTATTGAATTTAAAATCCCCGTGTTGATACATATTCTTTTTTTATTCCGTGTACTTTCGACATAGCACAATGTCATCATCTGGGTAATGCTTATTGCAAAACAAATATTGTGATATTCATTATTTTCGAAGACAATTTTTTTGTATCCATATGAAAGTTAAATTGCTTGCTTGTGGAGTCAGTGCGTGATAGCTGAGACCTTTTAAGTGGAGGTAATTAAGCATGGTTGTGTTTTTACGAAATAAGTAGTATATATATATAGATAGAGATATCCGTGAACAAACTGAATATTGATTTTCAAATTATTCTAACAAATGAAATTGCAAGTTTTGCGCAATATTTTCTTTATGCCACTCTTTCTTTTTGGTCGAAAGCGATTAATATTTTTCCTCCTCCTCGCATGCATATAAGCTGCAAAATGGTATTTGATTCAGATGTTCAGATTTCTATCATCTATAAAACCAGCTTCCATTTAAAACTCTGAAGCAAAGTAAAAAAAAAGAAGATATTTCAATTTATATAATTTTATACTTGGAGTTTATTTCTTCCATATTTTTCAATGTGTCACAGTTTTCTCCCCCATTTTAATAAATTCATATCAATCCGATTACTTAAACTGACCTTCCACTTCCGTCTATAATCCAACATCACATTATAACACACTCTTTTTAAACATTAAAAGAAAATACAGTTATGCCTACAACGAGAAGTAATATGTATAAGAAACGATGGCTATATATTCTCTCTAAATTTCTTTGATAACAAGTTATAATTTTATTTTTACATTATTTACATTCTAAAATATGCACTCATCTCTGTTGTTATTTTCACGAAGTTTCGACTGTTGTCCTCACCGTCCTTCGTTAGATTTGTATCGATCTGGATAACCCCCAGGGACTTTTGAAACGAAGAATTTATTATTAGTGCGCTGGTGCTGCTTCCTCTCGTTATTATATACATGTCTAATTATATCTTGTCCATTTGGTTCTATTTTTTGACTGTACAGCATAGTAATTGCTCGTTTTGTTTACACTAGGACGAAATCTTTACTACTAATTCAGATCCTCAAACCAACAATGAGGTCATTGTCTTAAGATCAGGATATTATTCCTGTTATTTGAAATTGTGCGATAGAAAAAAAAATCTATCGGAACTGTTGCTATGGTGACGGAGTCGAAGTACACAGCTTGACACAGAATGAACTTTGTCGCGCATGCGCACTAAGTTATGACGTTTTTGCTCACTTCTCTTGTTTACAGCAATGCTAGGAAGGAACGTATGCATGGTCGTGTAACCAAGGCTTCGTCTTAGTCTTGTGTGAAAAAAACTGTAGAAAAATTTCTGCATATCCAAGAACCGGATAAGGGCACTTCGACGCTGTGAAATGGTTAGCATTCTGAGAATAGAATGGAGATTTCTTTTCCCACTTCCATCCAACATGTTATGGTGATTTTCTAAGCGTAGCTCAGATGTGGCACAAGACAGAAAGTATGTGGCAACCAGCGGGTATCGAACCCACTATTCAGTGGTAAATTGATCGAGCAAAATAAGTTACCTAACCAGTACACCACGTCGAAGAGCCCAAATGACTTTCTAAGCGTTACTTTGATGTGGCGCAAGGTCGAAAGTATGAAGCATACAAGGAGGGCCGAACTCACAACTCAGTGTTAAATTGATCGAGCAGAACATGCTTGCTAGCCATTACACCACGTCAAAGAGCCCAAATGAGTTTATAAGCGTTACTTTGATGTGGCACAAGGTCGAAAGTGTGGAGCACCCAGGGAGGATCGAACTTACTACTCAGTCGTAAATTGATCGAGCAAAACAAGCTTATTAGCCATTACATCACTTCGAGACACCCTCTTCTGTGACATTATGTTTCATTTTCTCGGTGTTTAACAATAATAAAGTAACAGTTCTCTCTACAACGGGAAATACGCGGTCTCTATTCGCAATCTGTTGGAAGATAAGTATTCGAACGGCATTTCATAATTTTTAGAGGCAAATATTATCAATATTTGCATATTTTCAATTTATATTTGTATTAAACTCCTCATATTTGTCGGTATTATCTGAACGTCTCAACTATTGAGACGTCCGTCCTTTTTTAGTTGTAGATCCTTGAACACTGTCTCGGATACACATTATAACATCCTCGTTAACTTCCGCTGTTTATAGCAGTGAATAGAAGGGTAGTGTATACAGTCTGGTCTTCCCATTACACCACAGAAAACGATTTTTTACGATACGTTTAATTTAAAAATGAAGCCTTTCTTTAATAAGCGGGATAGTTTGGTTTCGCTTTGTGTTCCATGTCTAAGGATATATTGTCCGTTTAGTACTGGTCAGGTATTACTCGTCACTAAGTCTGTGAGTCTTTATTCCCTTGCCCATGGATTGAACTCAGAATTTCTACCAGCAGATATAAAAACCAACGCTTTAATTCACTTGTTATAAAAAAATTAGATGTTACTAGATATTTACAACGGAACAATCTATTGAATATATAAATATTTAATAAAGTGTTAATCTTGAACTGCCTGATGGTTACTTAGTACAATGATGGTGTTTCTACAAGATATGAAACTCTTAGACTAGTCTTCGAATGGTTTGGTTTAATTTGGTTGGTTTGGTTTGTTTTACGGTATATCAACCTCAATCAGTTATTTAATGCCGACAACATTTTTATTGTTGGTATTTTTTTTCAATAATATATTGCTGGTAATATTTTTTTCCTTAAAAATCTATTCCTGGTAATTTTCTTTCTTCAAAAATCTATTCCTGGTAATATTTTATTTTTAAAAAAATGTATTGCTGCTAAGTATTTTGTTTTTTTTTTTTAATATATAGCTGGTAATATTTTTATTTCAAAAATATATTGTTTGTAATATATATTATTTGTTTTAATGTATTGCTGGTAATAATTTTTTACAAAGTATTTCAGGTATTAAAACCTATTTTTTACATTTTCATAGTGTTTTGACCCCAGTTTAGGGACCAACTATTTACCAATAGCTGGGTCCCTAACACATGCTACCACTGCGGATAAGGGTGGTCCTGGGAACACCAGCAAGTGAGAGATGGTTCCACGCTCCTCAAAACCTCCTGATCAGAGGTTTTGCTATTGGACATAGTTAATTGTCTTACCCAGGACCCGGATTGAGTTTATCGTCATACCAAGAACGATCTTCGAGAGATGTGGCTTTGTATTTTGTAAGGATTTTGTTGCGCCAGTATATCGGGTCTCCTGAATATTAGTTTTCTTTATGATTTAACTGGTTTGTTCGTCGCAAGACATTTTTAATCAATGATCTGAAAAAAATGTTGTATATTGATGTTTGATAAAACATTTTGAACGAATGAGAGGCCATGCATATCCTTCATATGAAAACTTCGATCTGGCTATGTAAGAACATGACTCAGGATTTCATGTTATTGCTTGGGTTTTGCAACATCTTACACTATCAGACAATAGTATCCTTAATGCAACCGAGGATCCCGTTTTAATTTCCTTTTTAACTATACTGTATCTTTATAACTGTTCTGTACATCGAGGTATTATACGTGTTTAGAATTTATTAATTTTACCATTGAAAAATACCTTTCTACGGTTCCATGTTTTCTTCTTTTATATGCCGTGCACCTTCAAGTTGTAGGCGATCATGACCCTCCATATCTTTCTGTCCCTTGTAGATCTTAATAAGTTTTACCTTTTTGTTATTTTTCTCAAACCTAGTTCTACCATCCATTTACTCAAGCCCATCAAGTATGTTACACGCTGATTCCCTCTGTTTCTTTTTCCTCCAATCTGTTCAGTGCGTATAAGGTTTTCCAAGCCATCCTTTCTTATTACATGTCCCAGATATTTCAACTGCCTCTTACCGATATTAAGTTTCCATTTTGTTTCCATTCTCTCCAAAGCAAAGTCGTTTGCTGCTCACATGTTCAGTCTATCGTATCTTCAGCATGTTTCTATAAAACTTGTTGCTTCAAGTCTCTTTTTCATCTTTAAGTAGATTGTCCAGCTTTCGCTGCCATACAAGAAGACAAACATCACGTAACAGTTCAGCACTCTTTTCTTCTTTTCTTTTTAGCTTCTCGAATGCAACCTTGGCCATCTCAGTGCGTCTTTGGATATCAGTGACGCGTTTTGTGTCCTACATTAGAAAACTTTCCAGATATTTAAATTTTTGTACTTGTTTGATTTTGGTATCCCCTATTTGCATATTCCGCTCATCTTTTGCTGACAACCACGCAGTCTGTCTTCTTTTATTCAGTTGGTCTTTCTGTAGATCCAAGTTTCTATTGCTTCAAGTCTTTTCTTCCTCTTTGAGGACATTGTCCAGCATTCACTGTCATACTCAAGAACAGATATCACGTGACGGTTCAGTACATTTTTCTTTTGTCCGCAAGAAAACATTACACAGTGGATAAAAACGTTAGTTTAGCTCCAGTGACAGGAGCCAGAGTGTGAGTTCAATACCCGTTTAAGGCAGTGGAGAACTTTCAGAGGGAAAATTAACAGGAGATAACTGATAATTGACATCCATTAAACATGGCACGTGGAACTAGAACAGTCTACCCCAGTGAGCGAAATAAAGAGTTCAGTTCGACATTCCAACCACCTGAAGAAGGCCGGAGCGTACAACGGCTGAAATGTTGTAATAAATATGGCGACAATAGTCTGAATAAAATAAATAATGAACATCTTTGGTTTATATCGTTTAACAGTTACCGGCTCGGAAAGCTGAATCGACGAGACGAGTTACATAACCAGTTGGTTCTGTCATTAAATTGTTTGACAATGCTGATGGGAAGGGCATGAAACCAAATTTGTCTTTCTATGGGTTAAATAACAGGTCAGATGGCTTAGTGTGACAACTAGACTAAGAGAATTCAAAACCAGCCTGAAGTGGTACGGTCTCCATCAGTCTATCTTCCTCTAGACGTACCCACCGTTGATATGGCTGTAATAGATGTGGTTTACGAGATTTGTGGGGTTAAGATCAATATCGAGATTTTGTTGACGAGACGGGATTATGTTAATGTTTACGAAAACGAAATCACTCGATATATTTTTTTTTTGACTTATTCATCGATCACAGAATATGAAAATATTTTTATTGATTGTTAAAAAAAGTGTTTACAGGGATCATTTTTCTTGGACTTTCAAAAAATGCTGTATAAAAAGATATTTATTTTCTTCCGTTCGAGTTTTAAGAATTATATTAAGAAAACGTTTTTTCGAAGGGTTGAATAAAAAGAAGCAATTATATTAGGCTAAGCCATGAATAATTTTAATGTTTTTCAAGTATCTGTTTTAAAAAAAAAAATAGTACAGTTAATTTTTACACGGTTAAATGTTCAACATTATTTGTTACGACATCCTAATACTTATCAGCCGTCCTGGGTATGACGATAAACTGCATCCACGTCTCGAGTAAGACGATAAACCACGTCCAACAGCAAAGTCTCTGATCAGGAGGTTTTGAGGAGCGTGGAACCACCTCTTAATTGCTGGTGTTCCCAGGTCCACCCTGACCCGGGGTGGTAGCACTTGTTAGGGTCCCATCTATGGGCAAATAGTTAACACCCAAACTTGTGTAAAAATAGGTTTTAATACCAGAAATACTTTGTAATAAAAAAATTATTAACAGCAAAAATTTTTCAAGGAAAAATTATTATCAGAAATAATTAAAAAAAAAAAATATCAATAATACAAACAGCTATACATTCTTTGAAAAAAATATTGGAGAATGAAACTCAGAATACTAAATAGTGCGAACAAAATATTACAAAGTGAGTAATTTAAAAAAAAACAAATTTACGAAAATAAAACCATCCAAGATTGTAAATTTCCTAAGTTGAATTGTACTCAAAAATATGAGTAATTGAAAAATGGTTAAAATATATATGTATACATACACATCTTTTTTTACTAGACTATCGCTATGAATCTATTTTTAAAATTTTGTTGGTATTAAAAGACCCAACGAGATTGATACGCCATAAAACAAAACACGCAAACAACCAACCTAACACTTATCAGACAATGATGACTTGTAAGGATCATTTCTCTGATTTTATTCCGAGGAAATTTTTTCAACTATCTCTTGACTTCGATTGTTTATTAGAGAAAAGAATTTTCTCGCTTGTGGAACTCACTAGTGGTTTCATGCTTTCCTCTTAACTACGACCTTCAATAATTTAAATGCAAAGTCAATCGTTATTTCCTATCTTTTTGAATTATGTTTATTTGTTATTGTCTTCTTTCTGAAATAATTCTTTTTCTTAGATTATTTCTTTCCCAATTATCTCCTTGCATCTTAGTGGATATTTCACCTTACTTGGGGTGGAGCAATTAATAAAAAGTTTTTTTTTCCTCCCGTCGTAGTTCTTACAGCGTTCTAAAAATAAATATTAATCGATTTTTTGTAAGGTCAAGGGAATATGGCGAGTAGTATAAAACAGACTAACCGAAATCTAAAATATTTTCCAATGTTATTCTTGCTGCAGGCGGCGTTCCATTGTCATGGAGGAGAAAAAAGTCATATTGTCGAAGGAAAGGCTCTTTTTGTCAAAACGAGAATATGCTTCTTCAATTAATAAAATCTTAGCCTGTTCACGTCTAGGGTCAACCGCTAACTTCCCACTTATTTCCATAGCCGTTTTCATCGCAATTCACTACTCGAGAGGTTCGCGGGCCTTATTCCAGATGAGCATCATTGCAAAAAAACAAAAAAATATATTGACAGCTCCTGACCGCATAAATGTGCATTTAATATTTTGTGCTTCAATAAAATAAAAATGCATATAAATAAATATGTAAATAATCTATAATAGCAACAAAATATTAACTTTAGTTTAATAGGCAGAAAAATTACATCATTTAGCGTCATCCATAGTTGAACTTTCCTTTACACAGAATGGTTTTATTATATTGTCGAGTGTACTCGAATTCAAAGATTGTACGTTGTTTTCTCCAGGTCAATTCTATGTATAAATAAATGTTATTGAATAAAATGTCTGCGCTTGTCTTTGGTAACGAAACGCATTGGAATAAAATATTTTCTTCCGTCCTTTCTTTTATTGATAGTGTCTTTACATATATATTTTATTTATAGTTTAATTTTACACACTCGAGCATATATATATATATATATATATATATATATATATATATATATATATATATATGTCTGTGTGTGTGTGTGTGTGTGTGTGTGTGTGTGTGTGCGTGCGTGCGCGCATCCATATGAAATGAGAACGAATCGAATATAAATTCCGACGTTCGTAGCATTAATTTAAAAGTGGGCTCAGTACAATAGTAGAGCAATATTCTTTATTTCGCATGTTACTGACAATCATACTGTTATGGAGTGATTTCACAGTGAAGGCTTGTATTTGTACTAAGTCGGTCCTAAAATAGGTTCGACGTACAAAGCGTTAGGAACTTGATATAGTAGGTATTACGCAGAGTAATCTTGTTGTGGTCGCTGATACATCAACTGACTGACCAACGATATTTAGTCACCCGCCCCCACGAGGGCATCATGTGGCACTCGGCCGGTTTAACAAGGGATCTCCGAGCCCGTGGACTCGGCCAAAAATATGCCCATTGAACCCGTATAAACGGGTTCAGGGTCGGTTTACCTCCACGAAAGAGAATCTGCCCTTCGGCGTAGCCTCCTTCGGGTTCATCCTCGCCCGAAGGCAGGGAGTTCAACCGATCAGCCAGTCGACTGACTGACCAACGATATTTAGTCACCCCCCACCCCACGAGGGCATCCTGTGGCACAAGGCCAGTTTAACATGGGATCTCCGAGCCCGTGGGCTCGGTCAAAAATATGCCCATTGAAACCGTATAAACGGGTTCAGGATCATTTTTACCTCCCAGAAAGACAATCCGCCCTTCGGCGTAGCCTCTTTCGGGTTCCTCCCCGCCCGAAGACAGAGAGTTCAACCGTTCAGCCAGTCGACTGACTGACTAACTCACTAAGCGATTCATACTTCTGCTTATTATAGGTGGGAGAGTCTATTACCTATAGAATAGGTGTGTTCCACTATAACACATACATTCTGTATTCCAATCCTGGGTATGACGATAAACAACATCCGCGTTCTGGGTAAGACGATGAGCTACATCCAGCTGCAAGGCCTCTGATCAGGAGGTTTTGAGGAGCGTGGAACCACCAATCGCTGGTATTCCTAGATCCACCCTGACTCGGGGTGATAACACCTGTTACGGTGCCACCCATGGGCAAATAGTTGATCCCCAAACAGGGGTCAAAACATAATGAAAGTGTAAAATATGTTTCAATACCAGAAATACGTTGTAAAAAATTATTACCAGCAATACATTTTTGAAAACAAAATTATTACCAGGGGTATATTTTTGAAAAAAAATATTACCAGCAATATATTTTTGGCAAAAAAAATATATATTACTAGCAATAAAAATTGTCGACATTAAATATCCCATTGAGGTTGATATACCGTAAAACAAAACAAAACCATTCTGTCTTCTGATTTTTAGTCCTTTCTTATCGCTTTTTTCTTTCAGTCGTAGATCTTGCAGTCACATTTCTGTGCTTGCTATCAACACTGTATCTAATAAGTAATTTTGTTAAGATTGTGGTCGTCAATAAAGATTCCTGGTAAGTCTTTTAATTCTCTTAGAATCGCTTTAATGTTAACGTTCAATAGGTCCGGTGAGAAGTCACATCCTTGTTTTACATCGTTTTCTTTTCTTGTATATTTATTGAATTTCTTTTTGTATCTTTATGACGGCGGTTTGCTCTCAGTAATTAGGTTAAATATCAATATAAACGCTCAAAAGTTAAGTTTCATTAAAAAGAACTTTTTTCGTGAATAAATTTCCAGGAATTTTTAATGATATTAGGTGATCACAAAAGAAAAAAAGTTTAATACGATTTTTCATCATTATTGATAACTGACGTTTGTTTTCACGACTAAGAAATTTAAAGAAAGAAAACAACTTCGATTTTTCTGTGGAAAAAAAAAACACCGTGTTTTTCTCTGCAAGAGATTCAGATAATCCTGGATTAATTTTTTAATTTCTGATTTTTATTTTGGAATCATTTTTGATAACTAAGACACTGAAATACTTTCGAAATAATTGTTTTCCCTCCATTATTTTAGCCAGACAAAAATTCACCTGAGGCTCTTTTTTGTTTTCTTTTTAAGAAGAAATTTGCTAGTTCATTTTTCTTTCCCGAATCTATCGTACATAAGTCTACCAAAATTTCGCCGGTTCCTTTACGATCACCGATGTTAAGCAATATCGTGTCTCGTCAGTACCTAGATGAGTGACCTCCAGTGCTGTTACCCTGATATTGTAATTGATAGTGACTCGGAAGTGGAAATCAGAGAGCAGAGTTCTAAAGACCGTTGGATTCTTTATATTCACCTACTCGCAAATATCCTTAGGATACACTTATACACTTCTTCTCCCTAGCTATGGGTTAATTATTAAGACTTGTACCTTTAAAGGATTATTACCTAAAAAGTTTCTTCAATTTTAAAAATATTTGCTGGTTTTAAATAACCTACAAAGTGTTAATACGCCGTGGAAAACGAATCAATCAGTCGATCATCCACTCGTTCTTACTTTGAATATTACTGTCACATCTGGTCAGGAGCTTCAAAATTCCAAGAAAAATCTGCAATATTATTGTTCCTGACTTGGCATCTCGGTTTCATTCATTTTCTATCGCTGTCATGTAGCTTCACTGTGCTTTCCCTTTCTACAACTACTTTCATCATAAGTGTTTTGATGAACTTTCCTCTACGGTATCTGGATTTTATGAATTTAAGCGCAGTACTAGATTGGCGGAATGGTCCCATCATTTTGCAGTTGAACTGGCTCGTCGTAAGCATAAGTTCCACGCTAACAATTTCTTCTCTTGCTCATTTCGCTTGTAGAACTCTCTACCTGCTTCTCCTTCCCAGTCATTTTGATCTTCAAAAATTTAAATGCAATGTCAATCGTTATATTCAGTCTTCTTAATTTGTGTTCTTTTATAGTTTCCGCTATTTAATAATGATTTTTTTTATTTCCTTATATTCATCCACACTCAGTAACTTCCCCTGCGTCTTAGTGGCTTTATTGCCTTTCTTTGGGTGAAATGATTTAAAAAAGTGTTTTAATGTGACAAAAATACTCGTCATGATACTTTCAAAACCGCGAATCCAGAAAAGTAAAGGTCATTAAAACTACAAAAAAAAGAGACGAATAAAGTTAGATTTCTAACATATCGTAAATGTAACTGTTGCGAAGTCGATTATTATAGTCGATGAGCCAATAAATTCTCCAACAAAACCGGACTTGTTGCCTACTTTTCTTTCTAGGAAAATCTATTTAGCGTTTTCGATCTAATATTCAAATTAATGTACCATTATATCTACCCCTAGTTGGTGGAGCCTTTGGAAAATCAGTTCATCTTTATGATTATGAACTTGATCGATCATGGCCCTCCACAAATCCCTATTCTTGGTATCTCTAAGAAACATTTACTCTATCTGCCAGTCGCAGTTCTGTCTCTCGTTGACACAAATGTGCTCTTTATAGGAAACCAAACCGTTTCTCGTCTGGACAGGCTTGACAGTCTTTCTTGAAGATTGCTTCCTATATTCTGAAATATGCCTAAAAAATATGACATTCTTCAGGCCTATACTGTCACTCTCCAATTGAATTTGCAACAGCATCGGGAGTTAAAAAAGACATTTGTTCCCGATTCGTTTATCTTTTGTACGAGTAACGATATCAGTTGTGTTTATCGCTCTTGCGGACTTTGTTGTTCTTGAAGTTGCCGGTAGTGCTGCAGAATTATTCTCGTTAAATCTTCCATTCTAGTGTCAATTCGAAGACTTTGTCGTCACTGTGGTAATGTTGTCTTTAGCCGAGAATTAGAAAGGCCACAGTTAACTAAGCGTATGGAAAGAACAAAAGACTAGGTAGGGAAAACAAATCGGTGGGTTATTTAACACTCATACAAAGAACGGGAAGAAAAACACTTGAGCAAATCGACTGCCCATCATTTATTTCTGCTAAAAACAGAAAATGCGACACAAGGCCAAATTTGGGGATAGGTGAAGACTGGTTTTCATCTTAAACGTAACTAGCTATCACTTACCAAAAAAAGAAAAAAAAAAGAAAAAAGAAACTATACAATATTCTAACTTACCATTCTTACTGCAATCAACATAATACCACAAAGTCTCTATGAAGTCATAGCTAGTCCCCATTTACAATTTGTATATGATCTGGGGGATAAGATAACAACTTTTCAAAATGAATAGATCATTGAATATTTATAGTGATTTTCCAAGCGTAGCTTAGAAGTGGCACAAGGCCGAAAGTAGTGGTAATTAAGCTAATGAAGGCGGGGGGGGCATAAATATAAGGGAGGCGAATGACTTCTCTTTAGATCCCACTTTAATGCGATTACTTCCCATATTTATAAGTAGGAGCGGCTCATTGTCAGAATAGTAAGGAGGAGCAGGAACGACTCTACAATAAAGACAACGCAGCTGGTCAAACGCCATGAAGACCGCATTCAATTGAGCGAGGGTATGTCGAGTTGGAGTGTGGGCTTTCTCAGTGTCAAACTAGAAAAGTAGAAACGAGGAGGCTGGAAGACCAAAAAAGAACACGTCCCCTTACATCACCCATAAAAAAAAAACATGTCTTTTTTTTATTATTAAAGAAGGGAAACACCCGGTGTAAGTGCCATTTCAAGCAATATATAAGTGGGGCAAGAGTCAAGAGCGATTCTTTTGCTCTCCCTACATAGTCATTTTATAGCGTCAGCAGCACGTTGAAATTATTCGAAAATATGAATGTGGATAATATACTCACCTTCAGTGGTTCGATATTCGAAGATCCAAAGCATTTTTCCTTTTCCCATATTATTTCCATTGAGTTGACCGATTAAATAGGACAATGTCTGATCCCTACCCGCTCCTTCCTCAATATTAAGTATTATAATAAAAAAAATATAATAATAAATTTCAAAACTCTCCCTTCCCTCTCTAAACTTGGCCATGTCTCTCATACCATTCCTCACCACACTCTATGTCAACTTATATAAGCTAAATTCTGCCCGTCAAAAGTGTAATTTTTAAATTCATTTTTCGTTTCCCCTTTTGAAAGTGAAGTCTGAAGATCCGAAGAAAAATAAAATTCTCTGATGAAATAAATTATTACAATGGAGCTTTAAAGTGGTTTGTTTTTCTCTAAATCATATATATATATATATATATATATATATATATATGCAGAAATATAGTGGCAATGTGTGCTATATTTATGGAATACAGAGCTCAATATCAGAGATAGAGTGTATGTAAATATAAATTAAAAACGTGAACATTGAAGTCAACACTCGACAGGCTTTTTCATGCTAGACGCAATTGTCAGGATCTGACGATTGCGCTTAGCATAAAACAGTCTGTCGCCTCTGAGTGTTCACTTCAATGTTCAATTTTATATTTATATATTTATTTATATATATATATATATATATGTGTGTGTGTGTGTGCGTGAGGTAATCCCCAGCCGATTTCGAGGTATGAGTGTTCGACAACCTCATTCAGTTTTTATGTTTCTGTCATATGTAACATTTCTCTCCCGCTTTTGATATGCATACAAGTCCACGTACTGTGCAACAGCAAGAAATTCGGGACATAACAACATGAATATTTCCTGACACTTTACCCATTTGTCTTTCGTCTCTTAGCCGGTTAATATGACTGATTTCAAAATTGATCGTACCCCTCTAGCACAAATATCTCCAGTTATTTCTATCCAGAGAAACTCGCTCGAAGTTAGTATGATGCACATTGACAGTTGAGAGTTTACTCTTTAGTTTCTCTTTCTACCTGGGCGACTGTCAAGGTGTCATTAATCCCGGCAACATGAACAATATATATATATATATATATATATATATATATATATATATATTGTATAATAATGACAAAGCAGGAAAAAAATGAAGCAGGAAGAAATGATATACATTGGCAAAATGTTTTATATTATTTAAAAGAGAATTTCTTGTTCTACACGATATTTTATTTAAATCTTTTTATTTTATTCACTTTTGCGTATTTTCAGCTCATCAAAATGGAATGTCCAGTGGACAAAACTGAGCATTTCGCCACCATTTGTTTTTTGCATTTAATTAATGGCCGCCGATGCTCCTCGTTAGATTTGTGCTGTGTATGGAGAAGGAGCAATGCATCAAAGTATCGCCCGCCGTTGGTTTTTTCGCACTTCAAAAATGGGAAATTTGACCACAAGGATGGATCACAACCGGTTGGCTAATTGAGTTTGATGAAGAGCGACTGAATCAACCTCTTTGCGAAAATTCACGTCAAACAACAAGAGAATTTGCGGAGAAGATGCATTGTGATGAAAAAAACCTGGGACGAATCAACTTCTCTCAATGCAAAAGGTTCATAAACTCGGCGCTGAAAAGATGGTCATAAAACCCCACGAACACAAATTATAACCAAATGGATTTTTAAGGATTCTGTATTCATTATTCATTATTATATTGCTTTGTTCTTACATTGTGCTCTCTTTGGATTCATATCCTCAGTGGAATTATCCTTACTAATTATCAACATATATATATATATATATATATATATATATATATATATATATATATATATATATATATATATATATATATATATATATATAATATATATATATATATAATTTAAAAGATATTTTTGTAGGTACTTTAAAATTTAATAAAAAATACAAGACATATTAAAATGAATATTAAATAATAAAAAAAACTCAACAACAAGGGGGGAAGGAAACGGTTTCGCTCCCGATGATTTGTTGATGAGCAGGAGCAAAACCGGTTGCTTTCCACCCCCCTTTGTTGTTGAGTTTTTAATTATTTAATATTGTTTTAATATGTATATATATATATATAATATATATATATATATTATATATATATATATATATATATATATATATATATATATATATATATATATATATATATATGCTAAAGGAAACTTGGATGAGTTCCACCACCGAATATGTGAACGAGCAGCGCAATATCGAGTCTAGTTCGCTACCTCTTCATCACTGAGGCCTGTTAGTACAGTTGGTATGCCGTTTGCTTCTCAATGCAACTGTCCGGATTTCAATTCTTGTTAGTGGATGCGTACTGCTGAGTCACAAATATAGAACAGAAACGGCCGTCCAGTACTTTCTGCATTTTGTTGAGGTTTCTTCTAGAATCGATGAATTACTTTATTTTTTATTTATTTATTTATTTATTATATATTATATATATATATATATATATATATATATATATATATATATATATATATATATACACAAAAGGGGTGTGGTTGGTATTTGAGAACAGATTTTATGGATTACTAAAAACATTCAGTTATATTTGATTACAAACAAGTTAACATGAAGTTTAGCTAACTATTATTTAGTTTTATTCAATAAAATCACCACTAGCATCAACAACTGCCTCTGCACGAGGTCGAAATCAGCTGCAAGCTCTGATTAATTGGTCTTTATATATGTCGGACATTACTCGAATTATTGCAGCTTTAAGAGAGACTTTGGTGTTATGAGGCTGTTTATTAAACCCCTTGTCAACAACATTCCACACATAATAATCTAGTAGACTGAGATCTGGAGAGTTAGGAGGCCAGATATTGGGTGTGATGTAGTCGTACAAATGGTCAGCCATCCATTCTTGTGTTCATGGAGCCTTGTGGGATGGAGCCGAGTGTTCCAGGAATATGTAAGGCCTGCCGTTGCATATGTTGTCAATCCAAGACTTGAAAACTGTTTCTAGAACCTCAATGTAAGCAGCAGCATTAACTTTAAGACCTTGTGGAAAAATTTGTGGTGGCATAACATGTCCTTCATTGCTAACAACGCCCAATACCATAACACTTGTGCGCATCTCTCTTGGCACCTCAGATAGATCTGAACAAAGTCATTTGTCATTTCTTCTGTTAAGTTTTTGATCTTGATCAAATTTTTGTCATCTGAGAAAAACCAAATCACACCAGCTTCTGAAGGATTTTAAGTTTATTTAAAAGCCATTTGGATCTGTTTAAACGGTTTTCTTTTGTTTGTTTTTTCAGACATAAATTGACCTCTCTTCATCACGTAGGACTTGTATCGATTGTCTTCATGAACACTCATTCTGATTGTTTTTTCAGACACATGTAGCTTTTTGGCAATTGACCTCATTGATTGACCTCGGTTTTCATCAATTTTCTGCTTGACTTCCTGAATAAATTCGGATGTTACCACTTTATCAGAACGTGCAGAATGTCTTTTACGTTTTGATACCGACATTGGGAAACTGTCAGCGTCTTCTAACTCTTTTCGTATCTTGTAGACAAACGATCTTGCAACTCTGAGGAAACGTGCAATACCCAAATCGCTATGATCAGCCTTTAATGCCACAATCACAGCATGCCTTTTCATTTCATTTGTTATCATAAGGTTTGCCATTCTTGATTTCTGAAAAATAAAAGTATTAGAAGTTACTGGGAAGCAGTATTAATCTTAAATCTGTATGTCCTCATGTACCAGCCGCACCCTGTATATATATATATATATATATATATATATATATATATATATATATATATATATATATATATAACCCCATTAAATGATTAATGGAAATTATGAAATAATGGATTTGAAAAAACATGCACTGATGCCGACAACAAAATTGTTATTTTAATATCAAACAATAACACCAAAAAAATTTAAACATTTGATAAAATTATTGGCCCCTTGCTTCGATAATCAATTGCTTAACCTTCATTCTTGATTGTTCCCTTTAATCGTTTTAGATAGTTCCTTACAAGATCACTACACGCAATGATTCGTATCATATTCATTCTAAATTTTGCAGTCATCTAAGTATTTTGTAACAATTCGTGGCACGTGTTTCGGTTCATGGTCATGTTGGAACATCTAGTGACGTCCAAGCTTTCGTACACCTTGTTTTATATTACCTGCAAGACTAGCCAAACGCTTCTCTTTATCCATGATACACATGTTCTCTCACTGGTTCTGATACAGAAGTAGAAAGTCCTCCCCAGAGTATACTTTTCCCACCACCGTGCTTAATTGTAGGAGCTTTCTTTTTGTGAGCTTCATTCACCTTCCTCCATAAATAACAGGAGTTTATGTGACCAAATAATTCTAATTTGGTTTCATCTAACCATAACACAATGTTCCAGTATTTATTCCCATGTTCCAGACGACTACTACATAAGCTAATTTGCATTTTAGTTATTTAGTCTTAAGCAACGGAGTTTTCCTTCGGTGACAAGTTCGAAGTCCTGCTCTATAAAAGCGTCGATACATTCAACCATTATATACCACAGACAATGTTCTTTATCATTAAGTGAGGATTCTTCGAGAAATCTCTAACAATGTTTCCTGTTTATTCTCTCAGAAATTAACCTTTTTCTGTATGTCCCTAAATTATTCTCAACACAATGAGTCTCGTTGTACTTCTTGATAATTTCTTCGCCTAGGAACATAAAAACACTTGGAAAATGTTGTTTACTATCAATTTGTTTGTACGCATCAATTAGCTTCATTCAGCGCTTCTTGTCAAGTTCAGCCATCTTCGTTATGGTTGCAGAACGAATAAGGTATCGCGTTACGTGACACTCACATGTCTTCTTCATTACCTTTTAGAATGTTATAAAAGCAATTCAGTATTATTTCATTGTCAAATGTGTTTGTATTAAGTTTTTAATTAAGAAAAAAACATCACAGTTACAGCAAATTCAGGAAGTGCTTGTAACTATTCGCATTTTCTTATAAAATATGCAAATATTCTGTGGGGGAGGATAATTCTGCGCACAACTGTTTTTATATATATATATATATATATATATATATATATATATATATATATAGCTTATTTCCTTTGTTCCATTTAATCTTTATTTAAAAAAACCCAAAAGACTATCATGTAAATTTTTGTAACTTTGTATAATGTTTATGCATTACATCCCTAATCTTTATTCGGTCAAAATTTCATTGCTAATCATGCATTACTTTTTAAGTAATACACATATTTATGTCTTTGTTGTTTCTGTTCTTTATATTATGGCCGCTACAGCATATATATATATATATATATATATATATATATATATATATATATATATATATATATTCTACGATATCATTATCAAGACGGCTCATTCTACACATGCATGATTCATCGTCCATTGCACATCTGCAAAATCATTCCTATCCACATTCAACAATTTACCAAGAATGTAATAAACAGAAACTACAAATTCCCGATGTCATCTTTATTGAAAAATTAACGATAACACTTAAAAATAATTATGAATATAGTACAAATGTCCTGAAATGCTTATAATATATAGCACTTTAGAAATATTTACGTTAAAAGTAAACAGTTTAAAAAAAAAAAAAACAAGCAAACTATAACCAACTAACTTAATTCTTAACTAAGTTAACTCTTTTCCATTAAAATGTTTACTGTATGTTAAATGATTAAAATCATTGTTTGCAACTGTGCACATGACCAAACTGCTAACGGTTTAAACGCAAAAGCCAAAAATCAATTCTGACACACACAACTATTTGTCTTAGCCATCAAAATCCCGAAGATGATCTTGAAATATATCCAAAGCTCTCAGATAAATAAAAAATGTATAAATATAACGATGGCACCTTTTGTGCTTCTTTAAATCGTGAAACAACAGATTTTATACGTGATTACGAAAAGAATATTATTGAAAATAAACCAACACATGTCTAAATTGTTTAATCAGACATGCTTAAATATTTATGCATGTGTGTGTGTCAGTGTGTGCACGTGTGTGTAATTTTTAAATGATTTCGCTCTAAGGAAGGCGATAGCAGCACTAAGAGGTAATGAGAGTAAAAGTCAATGAGAACATGTTAGTAAGGAGATTAAAAGTCTATTAAAGGACAGACCTCAGGAGGACAGAAGATGGCTATTGGTGTTGAATTATTATTTTTGAAGTTCAGATGTTACGGGGAAGCAAGAAACCGGGAGAGTTATACACAGCTTCAAAAAATAAAAAAGGATGAGACCTAATTGCCAAACTAGCACTTGACTTGCATTCAAAATATTTATAGAAAAGACACAGGGAAGCCAGATTACGGGTGTAGACACTGAAGTTGAAATGAAAAATACACACGCACACACAAACACACACACACACAAACACACACACACACACACATATATATATATATATATATATATATATATATATATATATATATATATATATATACTAGCAGTAGAGACCCATGCGTTGCCGGGGATATAACAGTAAGAGATAGATCAATTATCGACCATCATAAAGACTGAAAAATAAAATTGACAAAGATTATTGTTTAAGGTTGACGGACACGCATGTCTTAATTAGTTGTTTTTTTTGGTTTTTTTTTTTACGAATTGGTCAAACCCAAATTCAAACGAAAACATTGTTTACAATCGTTATGAGTCAATCGATTGGTGAATAGAATTTTATTATAAACAATTGTCTTGTAAATGGAATTTTTAAAGCATTCTGAATGTAAATAAAGAAAAAAGTGTGCAAGACAATAAGAAATACTACCTGCCGAAAAAAAAAAAAAAAAAAGTGGATGTTTGTTTTATCGGCTGAAAAATGTAAGAAATCCCATCACACACACACACACACACACACACACACACACACACACACACACACACACACACACACACAACTGGGTTTTTAACCTAAGTCACTCCACGGAATCGCTAAAACATAGAGCATAGTCTGATGAAAAAGACGCCAATGTTTATGAAAACAAAATTTTATCGTCAAAATGCTTATGTTTTTATGAAGAGGATAGACTATTTTTTTTTTATTATTTTTAAAAAATTTTCCATCTTTTAGAATATTCTAAATTTTGATTTAAAAAACTTGTGTGTCTTTTTGTCGCAACAAGGGTAGTAAATAACATAGATAATTTTTTAGCGCGTTTTTTTGTATTTACACATTAATTTGGAAAATCTTGCAAAAATAAAAATAATTGTCAGATGTTAATGAAACTTTCAGAAACTATTCACAGATGATCAGAAATTATTATAAATATGTTTTTTTTATTAAAGTCATGGCAGAAATATTTTTTTTTAATATTTATTAACACCCCATAACTAATTTTATGAAAAACTCTAGAAATTCCAGACCATCGGTTTTAGTGATTACAATAGTTAAAACCACAAGGCTTTGAAGAATGCAAATCATGTTTTTTTTGTTTTTGTTTTCTTTTTGGCCAACGTACCTGAAAATCAGCTGTGAATTGTAACATACAAAACTCAATAAAACAAATATATTATTTAGTTTCAAATGCTTTTATTTGTTTTAATTTGTTTTTTATGAATATGGACAATATTTTCTGAAAGCAAAAATTTTTTCAATGAAAATTGAATTTTTAATACAATTATTTCTTATTTCTTTAATTTTAAAAGATTTTTTCAAAATGTTTAAATTGAATTTTAAAAAATATTTTAGCATTAGTTAAAAGCAACATCAACCTTTCAAAATGTCCGTGTGAGATTGTCATTGTCTAGCGCTTTGAAAATTGTATAATTTGGACCAATCAGATTAGCCATGGTAATTAAGAAATGTAATTTTTGTGTTTATAGTCGGACAGTAATTATCAAGTACGGAAGACCAACCAGAATACAATTTAGATGCATTATTTGAGTTCAGCATTGTTCTCCGCAGTTAAGCCCTTTACTTTTGCGAAACATGTATGGAGAAGTTAATTTGAGTTTTCAATTTCAACTGAGAAGGGTACCTACAAGTAACAGTATCATCTTATGAAATTTAACTACTGCTAAACTTTAATTTATATGATCTTATTTTTATATTAATCTTAGTTATGACATTTTTCCATAAAAAAATAAAAAAATAAAAAATTTGAGCGCTGAAAGTTTTCCTTAAAAGTAACAAGGTAAATAATTTGTTCACTTAAATAATTTCACTTCCTTCCATCCGTAGAAAAAATTCTCCTCTCGTAAGTTATCTAAACGTCATGAATGTGCCTTTCGTCAATCGTCAAGCGACGCGAAAGGTTATTACCTACTTTGTTTTATTTTCAAATTACATTTTTTCGGCGCAGAAGCTAAGTTATACTTGGTTCAAAATGTTTTAAATAAACAGTATAATTTCTGTTTTTATTAAAATCAGTTTTGAAAAAATGATAATTAATTTTTAAAAGAATATTAAAGTAAGATTTTAATCTTTTTTATCAAATCGAAAAAAATGATTGAAAATGATTATCTGTCCTTTTTTTGACCATAAAAAAAACAATATTTATAAGGAAAATTTCAGTCGTGCTAGGAACGATTAAAAAATGTAAAAAAATACCCCCAAAATACTTTGATCTTTCCTCTTTAATAATAATATGAACATTAGACGATAAAATTTTGTTTTCGTCAAGTTCGGCGTCTTTTTCATCATGCTATGCTCTTTTGTTTACATTTTCGTGGGTGAGTTGTCCCCCTTTCATTCTCACGATGTGTCTTAATCGTGTTTTCAAAATGATTTTATTAAGAAACAACTGTGTTTTTCCCATTTTCGGCCCCGTTAGAACCATCACAAGGTAATTTTATGTAGTCCTGTGAAGTTTTGTTGAAATCGGCTAAAAAATGTAGGAAATTCGATCCAACATATAAACGTTACAGACACACACACACACACACACACACACACACACACACACACACAATCTGCGTTTTATAATAAGTAAGATATGTTGGACTCTCCCGCTGTATTCGATGTATGTGGGTCAAGCAGCTCAGTTCCTAGGAACTGACAGCCCAGACACAAGCACATATGATTTGATTATATTGGTGACGGCTTTGTGCAGAATCAACCACACTTTTTGAAGAACCGAATACAGTACCTGGTTAACCATCTGCCACAAGGTCCCCAAGATTTTGAATTCAGCGTTGTCCTTCTAGATTCCTCAATTCGAGCCGCTACCCATTACTCCACTTTTCTCTATATATATATATATATATATATATATATATATATATATATACTAGCGTGGAAATTTTTTAGCCGTATCTTTCTTCCTGTTGTCTTTCATTTTATTGAAAGCAAGTACCCCAAGCCCATTGTTGGTGGTAGGGGAATTGACCGTATGCCCCCCCTTCCCAGCTCTGCCTTATCTGAAAGACAGTGCTTGGTGATAAGACGTCAGCATTTAACTATTCATTAAGTGACTATGAGAATGGAAGACGGCGAATATGATGACTTGCTGCCCATATGTATGTAGAAATCGCTTTACCGAAATTTGCCCAAAGGGTGATCCGTCTGTCTGTCTTTCTCTTTATTTGCCAATGTATTTATTTTCTGTTTGACTAATTTAAAGTATTTACTTATTTGTCTTGTGTCCTAATTATTCTAATCTAATTTGTAACCCTGTAAGTTCGTTTAGTTGGAAATCCCTCTTCAAAAAAAAAAAAGAAAGTAAAAGAAAACAAAGTCTTGGACAGCACGCGAACATACGTCGCCAGTATTCATATGTTCTAGTGGGCCGAATATCTTGCTAGATAAAATAGTCCAGCCGTTTCTTTCTTCCCGTTGTTTTTAATTCTATTAAAAGCGAGTACCCCAAGTCCATTGTTGGGGGGAATGCCCGCTCCCCACCCGCTCTGTGTTCATTGAAAGAAAGAACTATCTGAAAATGAGAATGAACACTTGCTGCCATAAGTGAGTATAATTCACTCTACCGAATCTATGTAGACTGTTTTTTTTTTTTTTTTTTTTTTCTGTCTGTTTGACTAATTTCACGTATTTATTTGTGTTCTAATTATTCTAACCTAATTTGTAACCATGTAAGTTCGTTTAGTTGGAAATCCCACTTCCAAAAAAAAAACAAAAAAATATCCGCCTTGGACAGCACGTGAACCTACATCGTCGATATTCTCATGTTCTAGTGGGACGAATATTTGGTTAGATAAAATAGAGTAGCATGTAAATTGTTTATCCGTATCTTTCTTCCCGTTGTCTTTCATTTTATTGAAAGCAAGTACCCCAATTCCATTGTTGGTGGTAGGGGGAATTGACCGTCCGCCCCCACACCCCAGCTCTGCGTTCTTTGAAAGAAAGCATTTGCTGATAAAGTCAGCATTTTAAATATTCACTAAGAGACCATGGGAATGGAAGACGGCGAAAATGATCACTAACTGCTATATGTAAGTATAATCATATGCCATATCCACAATGTTGTCTAACCAAATTTTTGAGGATTGGACAATGGGACTTATACTAAGTTAAAACTTAATGTAATGGAAGGGAAAAATACAAATATCATCCCAGTCCTTTCCCTCGGAAAATAATCTTCTGGCGTCAGCTTGGACTCCTTATCAGCTGCTGCCTGTTGCTTTTATTTCTTTTATTCTCCTTCCTTTTTTTCTATTGTTTGTTTGTTTGTTGTTTTTGTTTGTTGTTGTTGTCGTTGGTGTTATATGTATTAGAAGTAGATAATTTTTCCTAACGTCCGGTCAGTACTTCTCCCCCTTCTCTTGGACAAGAGTTGAGGGTCACACCTTGTTTCTTGTTTAGGAAGGGCCCCTGCACTGGCCCTTGAACTGGACCCTGCCCTCTCTAAATTATATTACTACTGCGTCAAAGAATCTTGTTTTCTAGACTGTTGGAAGTCCTCATCCATTGTTCCTGTCTTTAAGAACTCTGGTGACCCTTCTGACACTTCTAATTACCATCCTATCAGCCTCCTCCTCACACTTCGGCAACGTATTCCAAGCTTTAATCAACGGTTTCCGCTTTACCCGTTCTACAGCTGATGAGCTTACGGCCATCACTGAAATTGTTTACCAACCCCTTCATAATAACGGAGAAGCTCGTGCCGTGGCTCTAGATATCTCCAAAGCGTTTGATAGGATTTGGCATGCCGGCCTTCTTCGCAAGCTTCAGGGTTATGGAATTTTAGGTCAATTGTTTGACTTAATACAATCATTCCTGTCAAACCATGTATTGAAGGTCGTTCTCAACGGATTCTCCTCCAGCTCGTATCCCACAAACGCAGGTGTTCCCCAAGGCTCTATCCTAGGCCCTACTCTGTTCCTTATCTTCATTAACGATCTTCCTGACGTCATAGGTTCCCAAGTAGGTATCTACGCGAACAAGACTACAAATTACACCTGCCTCAAAAACAAATCTAGTGTCGTTGACAAAACTAACCTGGCCGTTTGTCTCGAAAAAGACCTCCATCGGTTGTGAACTGGGGCAGGAATTGGCTGGTTAACTTTAACGCCTCAAAAACAAAACTGCTTTCTATTACTCATCATAGAGAACCATCCCTGCACCCCCCATCATTAGAATGCCTGACGCTCAACTTCTCGAGAACATCTCTTTGCGGCTGCTCGGTCTCACATTGACTGATGACCTAAATTGGAACAAATGCATTGAGTCAATTGCTTCGTCCACCACAAGGAAAGTTGCCTCCCTGTCCCGCGCCAGGTAATTTTTCTCCCCGAAATAGATCCTTCAAATATACAAATCAAGCATTCGCTCTTGCATGGAGTATTGAGGCATATAATTGGTCCGGTGCCCCTTCTGTTTGCCTCAAGGTTCTTGAAAAAATCCAGAGACGGATATGCAACGTAATAGGCCCTGATCTGGCATGTCGTCTGCAGTTGCTCTCTCACAGACGTGCCGTCGCTTCCCACTGTTTTTTTTACAAACACTATCACGGTAACTGCTCCGATGAGCTGCTTTCGCTGGTTCCCAGACTTCATGAATTTAAGCGTTCTACTAGGCAGGCATCTCGCTCTCACTCTTTCACTGTCGAAACTGTTAAATGTAACCGTCACTTCTACACCAATTGCTTCATGTCTCGCACCTCTCGCCTGTGGAACTCCCTCCCTTTTCCTATTTCTCTGATAGCTCCAACTAATCAAATGTAATGTCAATCGACGTCTCCAGATGCCCTGATCTATCCCCTATCCTTCTCCTCATCCTTTCCTCCTATCACCCCTATTTGGTTTCACTCAAATTCTCTGACCCCTTTGCGCGTTAGTATCTTCCCTGCCTTGCTTGGGGCGAAAACGCTTAACACACACACACACACACACACACACACACATATATATATATATATATATATATATATATATATATATATATATATATATATATATATATATAGACAAAAACAGTTTACTCACTACAACGATGTAACTTCGTTTCGGTGCATTTCAATTGCACCTCGACTGGTGACAACCAAAAATGTTTATGAACAATTCTGGTTGCAAGCAAGCCGTATGTCAAACATGACTTCCTTATTTCCATTTGTTTGAGAAAAAAATATACATAATGCAAAAAGGTGACGGAGTGAAACAATCGTGCTTGTTGATAGCAGTTTGGTGATGGATGTGTTAGGTGTTAAATGATGACCTGAAGCGAATTTGCATCTTTGTAGTGCATATCTTTGTAGTATTTTTGTCTATATGATAAAATTATAATAAATAATTATTGCTCTACTATCGGTATCGAGCCCGCTTTTGAATTAATGCTGTGAACGTTAGAATTTATATATTATTCTCGTTCTCATTGCACCTGATATATATATATATATATATATATATATATATATATATATATATATATATATATAAAAGAAAAAAAAGAAAGGCAATATGGACTCCCTGTCCTGCATGGTGAATGAAAGTTTCACGCTTCAATGCGATCTTTAGACCAAGAGTATCAGAATTTCTAATAATGTGTGCCAGAAATTTTTACAGACGATCGATAATGGCGAATGAATTGTTGTTAGTCATATCGATTCTAAAATAACAATACAATGCCGTCTGCATTGTTTTACAAGATAACGAGTTATATTTTAAAATAATAAAATGTAAAATAAATGTTGCAATCCGACAATCGGTAAACTTCGGAAGTTTTTTGAAATGTGAGAATAGAATAATGAAATTTAATTTTTTTTGTCTGTTTTGTTTTACGTGTGTGTGTGTGTTTTTTTTTTTGTTTGTTTATAATCCATTCAATTTCTGAGAGTTGTTAATTTAGGCCCCAAGGCGCCTTCTCATTTGTTCACCTTGATGTTGTCCTTTGCCTCGCAAAGAATGCAAATTTGTGGCCATTTTCCAAAGATCGAGTCTGAAAAGCAAATTAAGATCATCTTTAGAGACGCGAGATAATTTATGGGTGAAACAGGCTGTCAAAGCAGCCAAGATGCAAGGTGAAACAAACAAACAAATGCATCAAGTGATTTAAACAATATTCGACAGACAAAATTTCCGGTGCAGAAATAAAAATAGGAGAACAATTTTTTTTTCGTTACAGAAAAAAGAAACAAAACCAAAATGAATGATATTGAGTACAAGTTATACGAATAATTTTTACAGAGACTTTTGTTTAGCATTTTTAAAAACACATTCCACGTCAAGCAAGGCGACAAAGCCACTAAGGTTTACTGCTGATGAAAGACAATAGAATGAAGCAACCCGAGAAATGATTGCAGTAATACATTTGCAACTATATAAGGTGTTACCTTTAATGCTATTAGGTTTAAATAAGTGTTATAGGACCTTACCCATAATAACATAATGGACTATTCCATAGTGCGCCTCAAGAGGAAGCAGCGAGTTCAACCTGAAGTCAGGTTAACGGCTGACCGGCTGTTCGGTTGAACTCTCTGCCTTTGGGTGGGGAGGAACCCGAACGAGGCTACGCCGAAGGGCGGAGTCTCTTTCGGGGAGGTAAACCTACTCTGAACCCGTTTATACGGATTCAAAGGGCATATTTTGGGCCTAACCCACGGCCTCGGAGATCCCACGTTAGACCTGCCTTGTGCCACATGATGCCCTTGTGGGGGGTGTCTAAATAGCGTTCCGCCTTAAGTCTAGAGTTCAGTCTGAATTCTGGAGTGCAATCCGTCAGGAGTCAGTCAGTCGAGTCAGAGGCAGTCAGAGGCAGTCCGAAACAGAGTCGCGTTCAGATAATCACTACTAAACCTGATTGTTCGTACTAACACTTTATACTTCTCTGTATATATTCCTGTTTGTAATATATCTGTGTTATTTCATATCCGTATTCGAGTTCTTCTTTATTGGTTCTACCTTGGACTATCACCGTGGTACAAGGAACCGGACCATAACAATAAGCAATGGAGAAAAGATTAAAGAAATGTTATTTTTTATGCCTTCAACGAAATGTATATTATAAGTAGGTATTTTTGATAGTTTCATTATAAATAGGTATTGTTGGTTGGTTGATTTTGTTTATCGGCATATCAACATATCTATGGGTTATTTAATGCCGAAATCTAAATATTTTGAACGCATTTATTTATATTATTTACATTGTTCGGCTGTTGTTCTCATCTATGTTGCCATACTCACGACCTTTTAGCCGTTGTATCCTACGGCCTTCTTCAGGTGACCGAAATTTCCGTCCGCCAGAGTACGGTGTTCTACTTTCAGGTGCCAGGCACTGGGTACTACAGACGTGAACAAAAACGTGGAGAGTAGATTTAAAGGGAGATAACTGAGACATACGGAAAAGGCATGGCGATAGATAGATAGTTAAAGGCAAAACATGGATGCTATCATTTTAGATACCTCATCTACAAAATTTAAAATACTATTACACCTATGAAGTAATAAACTACAAAAATGCGATTAAAGAATGGCTCGTCAAATGTGAAATATTAATGAGCTGCATCGCAAAGGCATTATTTTTTTATTATTTTTAATCATTCCTAGCTAATCAAGGCAATAAAGCTTCTAAGACGCAAGTGTTTACTGATTATAAAAAACACTATTATGGAGAGAGAACAATAAAAGAAAAGAACAGGAATGAATAAGACAGAAGATAACGACTGACATTGTATTTACAATTTTGAAGATCAAATATGATTAAGAGGCAGGAAGCAGCATGGGAGATCCACAAGCGAGATTGTGAAGAAAATGACGTTCCAGGCATGCGAAGGAGTAATGTATTTACCTGGTTTGTTGGTTCTTGTTGACTGTTACATTTTTACTAACTTTTTTTTTATATTTACAGAGTCTTATGACATGTTACCAGGTCATCCATAAAATAGTTATGAAGGAAATGTTTTCTTTTCCTCCTTATCAGTTCGATTCTTGTAACACAATGCAAATTATCAGAAGATGAAATTACGTCGCCGAAGGGATTTTTTTTCTTGAATCCCATTCATCTTTTGTTCTTTCCTCAATCCTCCTTATTCTCAGTTTTCTCTTTCAATTTCACACGTTGTAACCACCGCTACTGCGTACTAATGACATTCCCACCTTACTTGGTATGAAATTACTAAAAAAATCAAAAAAATAAAATACATAACGATGAGTCGTAGATTTGAAAAGGTTAATATTGTGGTTATCTGAAAGGTAACTTCTTATGAATCCGGTCCATACCGAAACATTAGAGATACACCAGAAATCTGAGAGTAACATGTTCCTTACTGATTTGATTTTACGGCTTGTCAACCCTTTGCAGGTTATTTTAAGGCAGAATTGGAATTGTAAGATTATTTTTGATATATCAATGGATTTCTGAAACAAGTTTTTTCTATTTAACTTATAGCTGTGGCCGAGAAGAGGCGAATTTATACGTTTCTCAAGAATATTTGCGTGTAAATGTATAAAACGAACCCAACTGGAATTAGAACTCGGCGCTCCGATTTTTCATTCCGAGTCATTATTCATTACACCACCCGCACATCAATTCTTACAACGCATAGTATTTCCAAACAGTCACCCATCTAGGTATTGACCAGGTTGCTTAACTTCGGTGAGTAGGCAAGAACCAATGTTTCAGCATGATATGACCGTAAGAGCCTTAGCAATTGAACATGAAGGACCTGAATATAAGTCGACCGTGCCTACGCTTTAGAATTTGAAGGAATTCGTGTTTTGATTTGATGCTATAATTGGTGAGTAGTTATGGGGTAACGATATCTTTAAGTAATTTTCATAGCTCATAGGTAATGGCTGGGATCTGGGAAATAATTGCTTGTAGTAGGTATCCGGTTTTATGTATCTTTATATTTCCGTATACGTATAATGGTTCATAGTGTCCGATGATTTTTTTTTTGATTTTCAAGGAACCAAACGTCGGCGTTATTAGCTGTTATCAGTCTGTTGATGGATCATTTTAGGGTCTCCATGTTATTTTTGTTTAATTTAGTAACTTTATATCGGTATTTGATGATGTGTTGTAAATTTTTCTATGGTAATTGGCTTAGTCCTAAATTACGCATGTGTTGTCAGCTCGTCCGATGACAATATTGGAATAATTTCATTTGAGGTGATATTTAGTTTTGTTGTTAGAATATTATTGTTGTTGCTGGAAGAACGGTCTTACAAGCCCTCTGCTTTTAGGATGTCTCTCAAGCCTGAATGAACTGCTATAACTCCACGTGCCTCGATATAGGATAGTGATCGGTGTAGAATTTTAATTTCGGTCTTCTTTGTGAAGAAATCAAATTTCGGTTCGAGATGGCAAATTGGCCCTAGAGTTATGAATTCTTTTTTATATTCTTTTAATTTATGACTAGATAGGTGTTATGGGACCTTACCCATAATAACATAATGGACTATGCCATACGTAATAAATACTGTGCCTAAAGAGGAAGCAGTGAGTTCAGCCTGAAGTCGGGTTACCGGCTGACCGGCTGATCGGTTGAACTCTCTGCTTTCGGGCGGGAAGGAACCCGAACGAGTCTACGCGGAAGGGCGGAGTCTCTTTCGGGGAGGTAAACCGACCCTGAACCCGTATATTCGAGTTCAATGGGCATATTTTTGGCTAAGCCCACGGGCTCGGAGATCCCACGTTAAACCGGCCTTGTGTCACATGATGACCTCGTGGGTGGGGGTGACTAAATACCGTTCAGCCTGAAGTCGCGCGACCGGCTGATCGGTTGAACTCTCTGCCTTCGGGCGGGGAGGAACCCGAACGAGTCTACGCGGAAGAGCGGAGTCTCTTTCGGGGAGGTAAACCGACACTGAACCCGTTTATACTGGTTCAAATGGCATATTTTTAGCCGAGCCCACAGGCTCGGAGATCCCACGTTAAACCGGCCTTGTGCCACATGATACCCTCGTGGTGGGGGGAATAATACTGTTCAATCTGAATTCTGGAGTGAAGTCCGTCAGGAGTCTGTCAGTTAGTCAGTCGAGTCAAGTCGAGTCAGAGGCAGTCCGAAACATAGTCGCTTTCAGACAATTACTACAAGACATTGGAATAGTGATACTGGTCGAGACTACATTGTTCTCCCTACTAAACCTGATTGTTCGTACTAACACTTTCCAACTCTCTGCATATATTCCTGTTTGTAATCTATTTGTGTTATTCTTTATCCGTATTCGAGTTCCTCTTTATTGGTTCTACCTTGGACTATCACCGTGGTACAAGGAACCGGACCATGACAATAGGTTTATATATTTATCGTTGCTATTGAGTATTAGAATGATAGCTTGGTATACTTTGCATTGCTTTTCTGTAATTATTTGTCTGTTGGTAAGTTGGTGTTCATTGATGCTTAGGGTGAGGTGTTATTACGCTTCCTTATAAGGTGTTATTCGGTTAAGGTGTTTTTTAGTGACTTCTTGTGTTTGTAGATTTAATTATTTAAATGTTGGATGACATTTTTAGCAGTTTTTATTTACCGTAAGACGACTTTTTTTCCCCTGAATGTTGTAGTATTACATTCTTTGTTGGCAGCTGGGTCGTGTAGTTTGATAATTGCGTACAATCCCTCTTTGATACAGGTTTCGTTAAAAACGACTCAAAAGGTATTGTCATTAAGATTTTTATTTAATTTTTCTTCTGTTCGTACAAGTGTTTTCTTTTGTGGACACAAAATGTGTAAACATTGTCACAAATTTCTGCATATCCAAGCGCTTTCGGGTATTCTTTTAGCCATTATAAAGGGCTAATTTTATTTTTAACTAAATATTTTTTTATGTATGTACTTGAAGTTATAGGAATATATTATTTTTTTTACTGAGAACGGTCAGTATATTTTTGAGATGTTCATAGTTTATGTTATTGAATGCTTGCTTTTCCATTTTTATTATTAGGACTTCTGTTATTTTTAATCATTTTTTTTAAAATTTCGATGTGGCTATTATTGTATTTTCTACTGGTATGTTTCGGATAGAGTCTGGTAGGTTTTTGAGTCTGTTTCAATAAGTCCAAATGGGGCAATTGTCGTGAAGGTGTAACCTAAATCGTATAGATAGTCATGTTGTAGTGTGACCGATGTATTTATTTATGAGTTTCGTTTGATCAGAAACACAGTTTCTTTAAGGGGCATTTGAACTCGTATTATTGATATATATATATAACTTCCATATCTTATTTTTAGTGGCTATGCGTGTTTGAAATAGACTCCTTTTTTCAGTAGTCAGGTAAGCTAGATGAACGCATACTTACCATTATCTGGGAGGTAATTCTGTGAGGTATATGCGGGAGATATTCCCTTCGGACACTTTATAAATATCTTTGCCCTGTACTTCAGAGGATTCACTAACATGTGAAAATCCTTGCCGATATAAAAATAAAAAATAAAAAATGTTAGAGAGTTGAAAACTGTTATCTAGCATATTACAATGAAATTGGCTTGTGTGTTTTGATAGGCTCAGCGGACGGACGCATTTAAGTACCGTACTGTGATGAGGTCCTATTGATTGAGTATTTGCATTGATCATCCTAAAAAAATTAAAAAAGTAATCTCAGAAAATGCGCAAATGAGTGCATGGCCATCGACGCACATCCATCAATAAACCGATACACAAGCTAGACTTGTGTTTTCACCTATACATGTACATCATAATATAAACACTCATGCACAAACAATAAAGAAAAACACACACACATATATATGAAATGAGTAAATATATATATATATATATATATATATATATATTGTCGTCGGCGGAATTTATTTCCGTACACGTTTTATTGTCCTTTCATAATCTACTATTATTATTTGTCTCCCAAACGAAAAATCATGTCTCATGAAACGACTTCGTCCAGAAAGAAATAATTTTTGTGTAATAAAATTAATAATAAATAATATATATACTCGACTCTTCCGTCGGATTCGACGTCTGAGGGTCAAGCAGATCAGTTCCTAGGAAATTCAGAGCACGACAGCACATGAGATTTGATTTTATGCAGAATCATCCACACTTTTTGAAGGGCCGAATACAGAGACTTGCTGCACCACGTGCCACAAACGACCTACCGTAGGTTTGGAATGCAGAGTTGGCCTTCTCGTATACTAGTTGCCATCAAAGGCTATAGAACCCAATCTGTCCTGCTATTTACCCATAGCTGGAGGGAGAAGAAGGGTATTACCACGTAAGTGTATGTTATGGATTCGACTGGAATTCGAACTCGGCTCTCCGATTCCTCAATCCAAGCCGCTATCAATTACTCCACCGTGCCTCCATTTTATATATAATAACTTTCCAATAAGTACCGCATATATATATATATTAGTTGTATTAGTGAAGCCTTTTTTATTTTATATATATATATATATATATATATATATATATATATATATATATATATATATATATATATATATATATACGTATACGTCAATGAATGTACGTGCGTGTATCTATGTCTGCGTACGTATGAGTGGCGTCCCGACGACACTTTTTCCTTCCATAAAAACACCGATATTCGCAATGATATATAAATCCAAAATTTAAAAATTAATCAGTTTGTCTGACCATCGCAGATAGCGTGAAACCCTGGGTCACAAACTCGCATCAATCCAACTATATATATATATATATATATATATATATATGAATAGGGGGACTTATTTGAGGCGCGTTTCATCCGTTAGGACTTCCTCGGACTGGGTTTTTTGACGTTGTTCTGACTACATATGTTCCTGAACGAGAGACGCTGGTAGTTTCAAAATTTTTTTAAAGAATTGTTGGAAATATTTTTTGCAATCTATCCAAATCCATCAGTATTCTTTTTCTTTTCATTATTATTGTTTTTTAAATCTGTCAAGAATGGTGAAACGCTGTCAGATTTTCTGTCATCACGTAATTTTTAGTCGATATACGTGTTCTTTATATTTTAGATGTCAGTTGGCTGCAGCAAGTGAGAAAAAATAATGCTGAAATGCTGCTTCCCAACAGGTTTCGAAGCTTCATCCCACTTTGTAGGAGAAACCCAGCGTTTGATCCAGAAGTCTTCAACCGCTCGGCCACAGAAAGTGTCACAGATATCTAAGGTTCTATTTGTTCTTTAAAGGAATGTCCCTCGTTCAGTTATTGTTGAAAGCCCATATAGACACAGTTTCGTACACGAAACGTAAACAAAACACTTTATAAAGAATGAAGCTGCTAATAATTTTTATCCGACATTTTTGACTTCAAACATTTACTTGGATAACGTTCGAAACAACAAAATTATCTATTTAAAAAAATAATCTAATTCATTAGAAATTTAACGCACGCATGCACGCACGCATGCACGCACACACACACACACATATATATATATATATATATATATATATATATATATATATATATATATATGAAAAAATATCTGGAAAAACAAAACAAAATCCTTAAATGCGATTATGTTGTTTTAATATGAATGAAATGTCGACGTCTGACGTTTCGGTTTAATAATCTTCTTCAGGACAATATTCATTAAAAATACAATTAACATAATCAGTACAACGAAAACGATGGACATAAAAACAAGTCTTATCCAAAACAAATAAATGAAAATTTTAAATGATCAGCTTTCCGTTTGAGCGTGGTCACGTTGTGTCGTCAAATGGGCGACGCTTTCAAAACGTATTCTTAAAAATTTTTATAAATTTGATTCCGATGGAAAGATTTTTCATATATACAGTTCGTTAGAAAATCTTTTCTGTTCTTGTAGGAATACGCGGAGACTAGTAGATTCCTGTATCTTCGGATAAGCATGCAGTCCTCCATGTAATAAAATGAATTCAGGTTTGTATTTCCAGTGGACAGTATGATAAGCAAATATAAATGGATATATATATATATATATATATATATATATATATATATATATATATAGTTTTAATGTGTGCTATATTTATGGGATAAAATGCTCAATATCAGAGATAGAGGTTATGTAAATATAAAAGTGAACATTGAAGTCAACATTCAGAGGAGACAGACTGTTTCATGTTAGACGCAATCATCAGGCCACACTCACACATATACGAGTTTGGTAACTGCATGAAACTCAAAGTCGTAAGGTTTCTTATTATACATAGAGGAATGTATTATTACCACCACTAGATAAATAAATAGATAGATAGATAGATAGATAGATAGATAGATAGATAGATAGATAGATAGATAGATAGATAGATAGATAGATACATACATAGATACATCCAGAGGCACATACATACAGAGATTGATACATATATACATAGATACACACATAGACAGATACATAGATACATACATATATAGTTGCAATATACCGATTAATTAAATTTCGAGAATATTGTTATTGATTCTAATAAACATTACTATTGTTATTAGTTATTATTTTTATTAGTACCGACCTATAATTTATTATTTGTTTTCTAATTCAATATATACAGATTGTTTTGAATCGTATGTAAAATCTCCTCTTAAATGAGAAAATATGCGTTGTAATGTTTTTTGTGTTATGCAAACAACTTGAGGTATCAGGAAAACAATATAAAAATAATTGATTTTTTTTTTTTTGCAGAACAAAACAAATGACAAACAGGATTTAAGAATATCTAAAAAACAGAACAAAGAATAATTAAAATGCTAATAAGAATGGAAAGTGATTTATCCAGCCAAAAAATATTTGAAAACTGGTGCTGCAAATGTAAACAGAGAGATTTAAAAACGCAGAATATAAATAACTGCTCTGGTAAAAACCCCCTACAGTAGAATGAACTCTTCCTCCTCTCATAAATGCAAACTGCGAGAGTCGGATAGGAGTGTGTGAATTAGAGGGAAGAGTTTGTAAATTCCTCTTTGGAGGGGTGTATACATTCGGATACTTACCTTCCCCAGGGCTCCGTCGCTGTACTGGTGGTATCATGGCAACCACTAGCTTGGACCGGCTCTGACCAGCTTGGGCAAGCTATGACCAGCTTGGGCAAGCTATGAGAAGCCAAGACCATCTTAGACCAGCGACTCGAGTGAAAACACTCAGGTTCCCAAGTTAAAACTGACCTTGTGTCACAACTTGACTCAGTGGGGGGGGTCAAGTAAATACCGTGAGAAGTAGAAGGGAAGTGGATTACTAGACGCAGTGCTAATCTACTTACTACTAACATTATTGTTTTGTATATATCTTCAATATACATTTTCAACCCGCCATTGTCTCCCGTTTCTTTCTTTCTGGCCCCTAAACAGGCCACAACAACTTGACGACGAGGATTCGCACATCAAGGGGTTTCAAAAAAAAATGCCGTTGCCAGTTCCACAACAGAAACAAAGAAAATAATGCATTTAAATGAGCATTAAAAGGAGAAAACTTTGTGTTCGGCGAAGTAGTGCATAAAAATAATTTTTCAACCGTTAACCTTTTTGATAAATTTACATCTACCTTTGGATGGATTTGATTGGACAAATGCAAATGCACTTTTTTAAATATTAAAAAAAAAGGGCTTGCATAACGCCTGCATTCTCGTGTCAAAAGTTAGTTACCAGTTACCATCATCTATGCCCTAGAGACCATTAGTAAGAAAGTTTCGCTGATCTGAACTGTTTATTTAACTCTGTATTAACAGAATATGTAACAAGAGGCCGAAATGGCAAAGGGGGAAGAGGTCGGTCTTCTGTCTTAACTTGAAACTTAGCTAGCCACAAACGCTGACCCAACCATACTAACAATATTCCTTGCACCAAAACTACGCATTCTTACGTACCTTTCTCACCACATCCACCATAATACCTCAATGTCTCGATGAAAATACTAACTAGTCCCCATATGTACAATATATCGTCTGTGGTTGAGTGGAGGTAAATAAAACAACAATTTAAAAAAAATTAAAACTTGCCCCAATGAGTATTTACAGTATGAACTAATAACTATTTACAAGAAACTAAACAAAATCATGTTAGTAATAAAAAAAAACAACCACAATCACTAAATGTGGCAGAAACATCAGTTACCTGGACGAAATTAATGCGAGACTATAATAATATAAAACAAACGTTAATCCCAAGCACTCACGCAGACACAACAACAAATACGAAAACACACACACGAAACGAAAGACGCCCCGCATCCACCAGAGAACTGACATCACTGACCACCTAACGAGGGGAGGGGATGGAGTATTAAACTTAAAGAAAAATAGGGACAGAAATAAAAGGGGGCCAATTAGCATATATACCCTAGCTAAGTTTAATGAAAAAGGAAAAAAATCAAAACTAAACCTAAGCTAACCTAATTTTGGGATGGGTTGCCCGTGTTCAACCCGGGCCGCTTCACGAGACTTAAAGGGACCTACTTCACCTGTTTATATCCATTGAACTAAGATGGGGATGAGGCGGACTCACTTTGCTAAAGACATTTGTCACCCGTACCAACCATCGCTTGAACTCTGTCTGATTATTATTATTGTTGTTATTATTATTATTATTATTATTATTATTATTATTATTATTATTATTATTATTATTATTATTCACCGTTTTCACCGTTTTGCTGCTTGCCTTTCCGTTAGATTTTTTAGACCAACCCAAACACACAGGTAATCATTAATTCACCTTGAGATTTCTATTAAGGTGGAACGATTTCTTCATCAGCAAAAGGTGAGAATCTCGTCTGGAATCCGAAATATCAAGGCCCCTCTGGTATTCCAGATGACAGTTCAAACGGGGTATATGAAATTTAGCATATAAAATGAAACGAAACCAGACACAAAGATTCTATTTATAAAACCCGCCCAGACTTCGAAAGAACCAACAAGCGCTAAAACTTGTGACACTGACATTCAAAACTGAAAACAAATCATCAATTCATGCAGAACTCGACAAAGAGCAAGTCAAGAATGTATACGGTTACATTATTCGGACTATTGATCTCATCTTTGTCGCCATATTTATTACAACGTTTCGGCCGTTGTACGCTCCGGCCTTCTTCAGGTGGTTGGAATGTCGAACTGAACCCTTTATTTCGCTCACTGGGGTAGACTGTTCTAGTTCCACGTGCCATGTTTATCTCCTGAAGAAGGCCGGAGCGTACAACGGCTGAAACGTTGTAATAAATATGACGACAAAAATGAGGACAATAATCAGAGTAATGTAAATAATGTACATCATACCTCATCTCAGAAATATAGACAGATACTGTGTACGGTTAGTTTATTAAACCTGTGTACGGTTATACATTGTCCGGGACATATTCTTTCTGATTCATCTGAATCATATAGGACAATTTCCGTAGGAGGTTCAGGTATTAGAGCTTATTCTGAAAGGGATACAGGACGAATAGATGATTTAAGTCTGGGATATACCACGGATGAAGCATTCTTCTTTGTTATTCCTGACAAAATTGAATATACATTAGATATAAGTGTACTCCAATCCTTATGATTATGAAATTATAAAAATAGTTCTATGTGTGTAGGTGTTGTCATCTGGAGAAGGTTACTGAATAGAATAAAGGTTGGTAATGAACGATAATACTTAGGACAAGAACAACACATATAAGATTCGCCAGCGGCGCTTAGAAGTAATCAACTGGAAGTGAATTCCACAATGAATCTCCAACTGCAGGATAACTACCAACGGCCCCACGCTGTCAGATGTAGCACAACGCCGAATTTTAATGTGGTATATCCGAGCCCGTAGGATCGGCCAAAAATTCCCGTAGACCTCGTATAAACATGGTGGAGTATCTGTTTCCAAAGATGAGTCTCTGCCCTTCGACATAGACTCGTCTGGGGATCCTCTCTGTCCGGAGGCAGAGAGTTTGAGCAGAACAGCTGGTGACGTATCTCCAACTGCAGGATACCGACTAACCGTCTCAAGCGGTCAGATGTGGTACAAGGCCGAATTTAATGTGAGATATCCGAGCCTGTAGCCTCGGGTAACTGTTTCCGGAGACGAACCTCTGCCCTTCAACATAATCTAATCTAGGGGTCCTCTCTGCCTCCAGAGTTTTTGACCAGCATAGTTGGAGTCAAATCTTCAACTGCAGACCAATATATAGTATATACTACTGTATTTATGCGAATGGGGACATACCCATTATCATCCGTAGGTATACTACAACAGTAGGTGTTGAGGCCTAATAGATAATTTGTATGTCTACTAAGCAAAAATGACAGACTGTGGCGTAATCTCAGGGTTCATGCTAGATCATTTGCACAGAAAACGGAAAGCTATTCAATTTTCCTTTTGACCATTTTAAGAGAGCAATGAAGAATGGTGCGCATCAGATATGTGGTGCCAATCATTTAACTTGGTCATCAAGTTTCATCCCAAAGTATAAATTGTAGAATTTTTTAACAAGTGGGGTAATATTCCTTTTAGTCTTTTAATCGTTACAGAGCCACATATGTAGCAGGATTCAATTGGACTATTTTTTACATTTTCCTCTGTTCGTTTTCAATTAATTTTTGTATAATCTGAAAATAAGAAATAAAAGAATTAAATTTTGCGAAAATTTGAAATAAATGACAGTTGGTAACTTAGAAAAAACTGGAGTCATTTCTTTAGAAAATAATGTTATTTTTCCTAATCTTCACTCAAAACAACCTTAGAAAACAACATTACCATATTTGTAGTCGCCATAAAGTAAAATGTTCTTGGACAGCGTAATCTGGTCGCTAAGCCTTTTTAATTTTAAGAATCGGTTCGTGCGACTCGGTAGGATACCCCTCCACCCACTGCAGATATACCTCCAGAACCAAGCTGGTAACGTTCTATCGAGCTGGTCCCTATTTTTCTAAAGTCATGATGAGCAGTTGTATCCGGAATGGTTGTCTTTGTCTTGAACATTTCCTCGAGACATCAATTAGAACTCATATTTACGATCCGTCGCCGAAGATGCTGGGTAAAACTGTCAGTTCTGGATACCATTCCAGAATGAACCTGACACCCCACCGGCCTTGCTTCATCTTTCAAAGAGTCAGATCAAAACAAAAACAGAGTATTACAACCACACCGGTGATGGAACAGCCCAATACTCACTTTCCATCCTTGACAGAGAGATTCAAATTATTTCCATCCTGACGATGCGTTTCTCAAAATACGAATTCTATTACTAATCTACTGGAGTTTTCATGTCAAGTGAACTACATTTCAAATTTCAACCAGTTCAGACCTTCACATCTACGACACGCCATGCTACTTACACAGGGCATCTACATCTACATTTTATTCGTATTCAAGTGGTGAGAATTAATTTTCAACTCTAGTGTCAACCAACATATTCTCATAATCTGCATGTAATATTCTCATGATCTATTATTCTTATAATCTATTTATTCTCATAATCTATATATTCTTATAATCCATTTATTCTTTTAATCTATTTATTCTCATAATCTATTTATTCTCATAGTCTGCATGCAATATTCTCATATCCTATTTATTCTCATAATCTATTTATTCTCATAATCTATTTATTCTTATAACCTATTTATTCTCATAATCTATTTATTCTCATAATCTATTATCCTCATAATCTATTAATTCTCATAATTTATTATTCTCATAATCTATTTATTCTCATAATCTATTTATTCCCTTAATTTATTATTCTTATAATCTATTTATTCTCATAATCTATTTATTCTCATGATCTATTTATTCTCACAATCTGCATGCAATTTTTCCTCCTTTTATATTTCATTTGCAAAGTCTCTACCTTGAGTGCATCTTGTGTATTGGGTGAACTGTTAGTAAAATCGTCATATCGCCAGAATCCAGGTGGTCAACGAAACAAATTAAAAATTATGAGAGATTATTTGAACGCCTTTGAACTTTATATCGCCCCGTTGTGTCATGAGTCCGCGAACCGATTAGAATCAGGAGTCGCCACACGTACGGCGGCCATAGTAACACCATCGTGTTTCTTTGGGAAGATAGCGTGATAGAGCCGATCCCTCTTAAAATTTGTTTTGAATGCCGAGATTGACCGCGTCGCTAACAAAGCCTCGAGTATTGAACAGTGATCCTGATAAATAGTCTTTTTTTTATAATCAATAAAAATACATTAACTTTTCGTGATCGAAGGATCAATAATAAATACAAGAATAGAGTAGATATCTCCACATATTCCATAAAAATTGATCTTATCATGATGGAATATATTTTATCTTCAAATTCTTTGTTATTATTATGAAGAAAGGAGTTTTTTAGTTAATAAATAATATATTTTTATGCTTTTTTGAACGTTCGAAATTTTGGTTATTTTTTTTTCTTGTTAGCGGGGAGAACAAAGATGAGTATAGGACATTTTAGCGTCAAGGACACATGGCACAGTAGATAAAGGCGTTAGTTAGATCCAGTGACAGGACCCCAGTATATGAGTTCAATACCTGGTTAAACGCGGTGGAGAACTTGGAGAGGGAAATTAACAGGAGATAACTGATAACTGACATCCATTAGACATGGCACATGGAATTAGAACAGTCGACCCCAGCGAGCGAAATAAAGGGTTCAGTTCGACATTCCAACCACCTGAAGAAAGCTGGATCGTACAACGGCGGAAACATTGTAATAAATATGGCGACAAAGATGAGGAAAATAGTCCGAATAATGTAAATATTATAAATATTGATTTGTTTCAAAAAGCAAAAAATAAATGCCGTATTTTAGTAAAACATTCAGGACTTATTCACAAATGAATTAAATTATTTTAGAAATGTTTGTCGTAGAAAATCTTCGTAATTTTTTTTTTCATTTGTTATTCTCACTTATTTAATTTTTGAGAAATTTCAATAAAATACATTTTTGAGCAGCTTAATGATTATATTACCAGAAGTTCTTGAAGAATTTAAATCACTTTTCGTAAAAGCAGGTATGCCAGTTACCGAAAAGCCTACTCTGATTCGTAAAATAAAAATGCGATAAAACTAAGACAATTTTTTTTAATCATAAAATCTTTTAATTGATTTTATGAGCACTTCTACAGCTGATGTGCTTATGACCATCACTGAAATTGTTTACCAAGCCCTTCATAATAACGGGGAAGCTCGTGTCGTGGCTCTAGATATCTCCAGAGCGTTTGATAGGGTTTAGCATGTCGGCCTTCTTTGCAAGCTCCAGTGTTATGGTATTACAGGTCGATTGTTTGACTTAATACAATCATTCCTGTCAAACCGTGCATTGAATGTCGTTCTCAACGGATTCTCCTCCAGCTCCTATCGCAGGTGTTCCACAAGGGTCTATCCTAAGCCCTACTCTGTTCCTTATCTTCATTAACGATCTTCCTTATCTCATGGGTTTCCAAGTAGGCAGTCTATGCGGATGACAATATTATTTACTACTGCCTTAAAAACAAATCTAGTATCGCCGACAAAAGTAACCTGGCCGCTTGTCTCGAAAAGAACCTCCAGTCGGTTGTGGACTTAGGCAGAAATTGACTGGTTAACTTTAATGCCTCAAAAACAAAACTGCTCTCTATCACTCAGCAGAGAGAACCATCCCTGGTTCCCATTAGAATGTCTAACGCCCAACACCACGAAAGCACCCTTTTGCGACTGCTCAGCCTCTCATTGTCTGCTAACCTGAGATGGAACGAATACATTGAGTCAATAGCTTCGTCCACCGCAAGGAAAGTCGATTCACTGTGCCACGCCAGAAAATTTTTTTTGCCGGAGTCAATCCTTCAAATCTAAAAATTAACCATTCGCCCTTGCATGGAGTATTGTTGCCATATATACCCTGGAGCCTCTTCTGTTTGTCTCGAGGTCCTCGATAAAATCTAAAGACGGATATGCAATGTAATTGGCCCTGATCTGGTATCTCGTCTGCAGTTGATCTCTCACAGACGTGCCGTTGCCTCCCTCTGTCTTTTTTACAAATACTTTCACGGTAACTGCTCCGATGAGCTGCTTTCGCTGGTTCCCAGACTACATCAATTTAAGCGTTCAACTAGGCTGGCATCTCGCTCTCAACCTTTCACAGTCGAAACTGTTAAATGTAGCCATCTCTTCTACTCCATTCTACTTCATTTCTCGCACTTATCGCCTGTGGAGCTCTCTCCTCATTTCTTGTTTCCCTGATAGCTATAATCTCAAACTATTCAAATGTAATGTCAATCGACATCTCCAGATGCCTTGATCTCACCTCTAACCTTCTCTCCATCCTTTTTGCTCTCGCTCCAACTCTCTGTAACCCCTTGCGTGCTAATGTGTGGCACCTTGCATTATTAGAAAAAAAAGAAATATTCATAGAAATATGATTTAATTTTTTTTACTCGGTTTATTAACCAGTTGTTAGTTTTTTTTTTAGACGAAGAATAATTGAGTTTCGAAAATAATTCTCTAAATTGTACTTAGACGATCCTAAGAAAAAAAAAAAAAAAAAAGAAAGAGAGAGAGAGGAGGAAAAAGAAAGAAAGAGGTCGAGTAATGCAAAAGGCCGGTCATTAGCGAAAACAGGTGTCAGAAAGGTATCTGGGCCGGCGTGTTTGACCGAATTTCGGAGGACAATGAGAATTGTTATTTAGAATGAAAAGTCATTAAAAGAGAGAAAGAAAACAGGCTTGGTAAAAGTGTATGAACATATAGGTGATTGATAAAAATGTCGGTCGGAGCATATGGCCTACTTTTTGCGTAGAAGACTCATTATCAATTTGGAGAAATGGGATTTTTAGAACAATGAAAACGAAATATTAATCGGGGAAAGGTGTCTTTTGGGATGAGGAGGTGACCGCTGGAATTGTATACAGATTCTGACCTGTTAAAAATCGGAACTCCCGATGATGAAGCGAAGACATTTTCAATTCAGATAATTAAGATTTTTGACTATCAGGTCTGAGCAAAAACAAAGAGGTAAAAAAAGACAATTGCTCTTGGCTCACAGAGGACGCCAACAAGTCGGAAAGAATTCTTCCTGAAGTCACATCTAATTAGCGGCGGGCTGTTTTGACAGAACCCAGGTGAGAAAGGCCAAAATTGTCGTTTTCGTGCGTGCGAAAAGGACCAAATTGGATTTTGTTTTTTTTAGCAAGCTGATCCTTCCCAGAACAAGGACGGGATAAGCCACGCCCGATTGGAGACGTCACATATGTACGGGAGACGCCCAACCAGAATATCATTAGCCGAACGCGGTCACGTGATATGCGGGAAAGAGGAGAAAGAACGCTCGATCAAGAACCATTGGTCGAAAACGGTCTCCTGACATACGAGAGACCGGGAGAGATGGGTATGCGCCTTCCCACCAGAGGCACTGTGAGGAAGTAGGGGTGAAAATAATAGCGATAATGGGAAATCAGAAATAATGCGACTATTGGAATTATCGAGAAAACCCTGACGCCGACAGACCCACCCCGGTTTGTTGCGGCGTCAATAAAAGCAGAACCCCAATCGACAGAAATCAGTTCAGCCCCGGACGGCAGCGAGAAGAGATCACCTCGGACGACAGAGAGTTGAGTTCCCTGGACGGCAGCGAGAAGGGTCCACCTCAGACAGGCAGTAAAGTTGCAGGCCAAACAAGCAAATCAGTTCCACCTCAGTCGACAGAAAAGAGTTACAGGACGGAAGAAGAAGAAGTTGAAATCAAGCCAAGCCCAAGAACAGAAACTCGACCAAACTAGATCGAAGTGAAGAAATACGTCCAACTCAAGCCGAAGAGAAAAATCAGCTGGGAACGACTGGTGGAGATTAGCCCCAGTGTCGAACTAGACCACACTCCGACATACACAATTCTAAGGAGTAGATAACTCGAAATCTTTAAGTTGTATGATAGAAGCTTGGTGCCACAGTCCACAAAAGCGGGTCGGGGAGTAAGAACAATTTTTATGTAACGAACATTAGATATAAAAGGTTGTTACCCTTTTTTATCAGTAAATTTTTGTCTCGTGAGTTTTTTTCTTTTACTTGTGTTTTGCCACCCCCGTCATACGGCCCCAATCCCTGTTGGTCCCGTCTGTCTAAGATCTAATCACAACGTGGGTGGACAGACCGGAGATCAGTACAGTTACTCTAGTAACCAGGTGTTGGAAGCGGGTTGGGAAAGGCGAGGCTGGTAATCATCTAACCAAGGGGTTGGAACGGCACACTTGGAACAGCGAAGAGCGACCAGGAGGAGCGAGGTCACAGTTGGCGCCGTAACCAAAGGATTCGACCCTGGACCAGGCGTCGCCGTCACAAATGGCTTCCCGCCTTGCTTTGGGTGGAATTGCTTAAAAAAAAAGAAAAAGATATATTGTGGATACTATTGTCATATGAAGAACAAGAATTGATTCCATTTTTAAAAAAAATAATTAGAACAATATGTAAAATTTTTGATCTGTTAAAATTCTGTATAAATTTGGGCCCGTTAGGTGATATTGGTAGACAGTAAACATTTTATTTACTAATTATGAATTGAAAAGCGTATTAAAAATCGTCGAACAGCAATATTTTTGTGTGCGTAAAAACGTGCCGATTTTTGTAAATACGGACGTCTATACACGACATTGTCAGAAAATAAGAGTTATAACTAGAATAAATTTAAAACCGAAGTACCTAAACATCTAATAAAATATTAGATTCCTACATTTTTAACATTACGAGATATGTAAGAATTACATATAAAGAAGACCCACGTTAAATTCCTTTAGGAATTTTTTAGATATGTGCACTGCGTAAAAAATAGATAAAATTCTATCTGTCATCAATCTGTGAACTTGTCAACACTTTAAAAAGCTTCCAGCGTCTTAGAAATGAATTTTCTAGTAATATTCGTTTCAAATCAGATGAATTAAACTTTAAAATGGCTAATATTCCTCCAATAAAGTATCAGAAAAGCATATTTTACATTTGAAAGAAATACTTTGCAATGACAGAAGGTTAAAAATTGCCACTAAAATTAACGATGTTATTGATTTCAAAACAAAAATTCTTTTTAGTCAAGTTTAGTTTTGAAATAGAGCAAAGTATTTTGCTTATCAGAAATATTGAATTTAATCGTTTAGCTTGAAATTAAAACTAAATTAAAGGCTTTAAGAAAGATTTTTCGTTTTTTTTTCCATAATTTTAAACGTTAAGTATAGCGACTTTCTGAAGGTACCTAGTGTAGAGGGAATTAGTCTTTGGAAAAAGATTAACATAATTGCGTGTTACCAAATACTCAACTTACGTCAGAGATCCGTTCCTACGGCGCGAAGTCACCTGATTTTCGACATAGGTCGGAGCTTACCTACATAAGCACGCGTGAGTCTGCCATGCGTTTGGGAGCCACAATTAAGGGAAAAATGTTCGAAAAAAGAAAATAGTGACACAAACGAGAATTAGCGAATGTAGCACCATCCAATATGGCGTCCAGCCGTTGAAGAAACAACGCCGTCTTCCTCATATAGCGCCGAATGACGACGTATTGTATTATGGGAAGTGGCGACGTAACCACGAATCCTGAGGACCTTTTGTTTATCAATATTCATCGTGACGTCACGAGTCCCTTAACTTTTAGTAGATATGTGTGTATCTAGGGCAAAATACAATAATAGATCTCTTTCCTCTTCAGGCTGGTTTTGAATTCTAAGTTAGCCTTATGTTTTGTTTTGTTTAGTTTTTAACTCATTATACTCCAAGCAAGGTAATATAGCTACTAAGACGCAAATGATTATTGAGTATGAATAAATAAAGGAAAAAGAAAATCATTAATGAGGAGAGCTAAGATAAAAAACGGGAATTAAGAATAAAAATGTGTAACGATTTGCATTGTATTTAAACTTTTGAAGATCTAATTTGACTAGAAAGCAAGAAAACAGAAGAGAGTTCCACAAGCAAGAAGTACGAGAGAAGGAAGTATTAGCACAGAACTTACGGTTACCTTACCATTTTCAACTGTTAAATAATGAGACCTGGCCACGAATCTAGTACTGTACTTAAATTCATAAAGTTTTGGTGCTAATTAGGAAAGGTCAGCAGAATTCTTGCTATGAAAGTATTTACGAAAAGGTACAGGGAACCTACGTTACGGCAGTTTCAAAGTCACTGAAGACGAGATGCCAGGTCAGGACTGATAACAGTGAAGATTCATTACATTTTATGAAGAATATCTAATTACATATATAATGGACTCTCTCGTTGGTTTCGACGTATGAGAATCTGACAACTTAATTGATTTTGTTATGTAATTTTGTGCGATAATCTTAAGTGACACTTAAAACCCGCTAGTGATTTACAAATGAGGCTGTATATGGAGCAAGAGAGGATTATGGGATGAAATCACTGTTAGATTGGCTGACCATGTAGATCTTGCTCTCGCTTCTTGAAGAGGATTCACATAAGCAGATTGAAAACTGATGAGTCCATTAAAACACGCTGATCTTCATTCTAACTGCTCCAAGGCTAAGCATTCAAGGGTGTTATGAGGTATATTGACAGCTGACAAGTTGATCTTCAGCTTGTCTTTGTATCTTAGCCATGGGCTTCCTGCATTCCTGTAGCCCTGATCTAACTGACTGTACATTAGAATCTTGGGTATCCTGTCATCAGGCATTCTCAAGACATGACCAGTCTACATATATATATATATATATATATATATATATATATATATATATATATATAGAAGCAGCAGCCCAGATGTGACAGCATTATTCAATGAATGAAGGAATAGTAGACTCATAAATGCGTAAGAAAAATGTTTGGAACGTCGAAACGGACCAACATTATTAGCAGCAGACCTGAAATTGATTCAATAAAATCTTTCCACTTCATGTCAGCGGAAAACCTTAACCCTAGAAGGGAATGGGTCACTCTCTTTGATGTTAGTAATAGCTCTGCTGATAGAAATCAAAAAATGTTCTCTGAGATTATTAAAGAGGAGTAGTATTTTTTTGCAGGCGTTAAAATTAACAAACCATTTCTTTCCCCAGTTAACAACAGATAGTAGGTTCTTTTTTTAGGATCAGCTGCCAATTTCACCTCAAATTTGTTATTAGACTGGTTGCCATCCAGGGAAAGGAGACATAGTCTGCCCTGTTATTTAACCCATAGCAGACAGAAGATGGAGTCATACCTTTTCAAGGCCAGTAGAGCGAGATGAATAAAACAGAATTGAAACACGGTCGGTGATTTCATTTTACGCTATGAAAATCGTGATCCCATGTTTCAGACCCAAATCCCGAACTGCCATGTCCAGTTTGTGAAAAATAAAACTAAATTAGCAGAATCCGATTTGCCAATATTCTACAACGCTTCGCGTGTTTGTTGTGACATTTTTCTAATTGCGTCTGGGAATTGAGTAGTATATTGAACACTCATAGCATATCGACAACAAATACTTAATTTGTTAACTGGTTAGTGTATATTTCAGGTCATGAATTCCCTAAGCGATGATATACCACATGAATATATCGATTCTGGAGTTCGGAACAAGATATTATGAAAGAGTAGTGAAAAGCTTTTCATTACCCGTTCGTTAATTCTAACCGACTTATCAAACAGAATTATTTACCAATTCCTTTTTTGATGTCTTTAGAACGTTTTCCCATTCTCGAAATTAGCTGCATTTAATTTTTGGTTTCAGCGTCAAGGATTAGTTAGACATAATTTTGCTCCATTTAAGTAAGTTAAGGGAACAGTTTTCAGCATTCTGTTCACAGGTTTGCATTTAATATCCAATAGAAAAAAAAAGGAATTAAAGCAGTTATTACTGACAAAATGCGGCTGATATTCGCCCTCAAGGTCACTATACTTACAGAGGTTTCTCAATTTGATCTATTATGGTGAAGCTACTAATGGACATTGTATTAGCTAGTCTCTTATACTTCATTAAAAGTCAACCTCTCATTATATCTCTCACTCTGGTAAAGTGGGTAATGATAGTATATATGTAATCTAACAACTCCTGGAAATTACATACCTTTCTAATAGAAGATACACTTACTATTTTCACTTCACAGTGGCGTTTTGACCAAATGAATAGAAACTTCCACATATCATCCATTAGAAAATGGCTTCCAATCTCCGATTCCACTGACTGTCTAGATCTGATATATCTGCTATTATGGTAATAAAGTCGTGCAGGCATAGTGAAGACCACAGTAGCTAAACGCTTCAAACCACATCTGGAGATCGACAAGGAGGAACTGAGATCACCCGTCTATTTAATCGCTTGCTAGACTAGGCTCTGCGATGTGAAGACATAGAAAATGAACATTTAGACATTACATACCAAAACCCAAACAAACCGACTAATAGAAAATGGCGTTCCTGTTTTCACTCCTGTCAACTGAGGATGAGGTGGAGTATGCTGATGGTATCTGGAGTAATTGTTGGACATTAATAATCTTCAACGTTCTCCACAGTGTTCCACGAAAAAGGATTTCAGTTAAAACTTTCCAAAACAGAAACTCTGATACGAAATTGGAAAAGAAGCAGTGATGTCATCTACCCTGAATCGACCATAACAATTCAAGGTATGGAGTCAATAAATGCTAAACACTTTAAATACCTCGGTGTATGGATCAGTTATAAAAGGTTTATTAGGTCAGACAAGGAAATCGAACATAGAATAGGACGTGATAGGTGTAGTTTCACACAATGCCGAAAATTGCTACAAAACCAATACATTTAAAAAGTGTAAGTAGCCTCGTCAGATAAAAAAAATCATAAAAATTCTAGATATAGAATTAACAAATAGCAAAGAATTCAAACAGACTGACATTCACTTTGTTATGCTATGTTCGACATCTTGCAAAAATACTTCTGTGGAAGGTTAGAGAAGAATTTCTGGCTATATCATTAAATTCGACAATTTTTGTATATTTTTTGTAGCAGAAGAAAGGTATTAATCAAGGGACATTTTTTAAAAGATTTATTGAATATCTGTTAGATTTCTTTGCATTCTAAATATACAATGGGCGTGTTTTTTCACTTCTTTTGTGCTTTTAGTAATTACTATGTTATCATTAGATTGGATCAACGTAACGAGATATAAACTCGACGCTATTTTATAATTCCCGCAATTTATTATTCCAAGTTATTTTTATCTGTCGCCAACGAAAATTGATATAGTGCTAGGATGTACTAGGTGTAGTTTCACCCAACGCTGCATATTGCTACTAAACCAAAACATTAACCTAAAAAGTGTCATGTTCTTAAGTAGCCTCGTCAGATATAAAAAAAAAAACATTAAAATTCTGAATATAGAATTAGTAAAAACTTCAAATGAAGTTGATAGTAAATCAGTTATAATCAACTTAGCATCGGAGTTAAGAAAATCGAAGATAGAATAGGCTGCGTAATTCGGTAGTTTCGCCCCAAACCGCAAGATGCCGCAAAACCAAAACATTAACCTAAAATCTAGAATTATCTTCTTAAATAGTCTTATAAAATTGAAACATTCATATGGATATCATTTCTGGCACCAAAATCGTACAAGAATATCTAAACGTCAACATTATGCAACTGCTTTCTTAGATCAATGATTTAAAATAGCTCCGAGAGAATTAAGTCTGTGGGTATTAGAGACGACCACCCTTCTTCGAATCTTGTGGATTGGTGCTACAGAATCCTGAAGAAATAATTGTAAAAAATAACAGGAGCCAAATTATTTGAGGACTTACAGAATATCAAAAGAATGGTTTATTTTAGTTTGTTGTCTTTTACGGCAACCTCAATGGGTTATTTAATGCTTTTATTGCCGGTAATATTTTGTTTTGTCAAAAATCTATTTCTGGTAATATTTTTTCCTTCAAAAATGTTTTGTTGGTAGTATTTTTTTTTTCAAAAATGGATTGCTGGTAATAGTTTTTTCTTCAAAAATTTTTTCCTGGTAATAATTTTTTTTTCAAAGTATTCCTGGTATTAAAACCCATTTTTACTCCAGTTTCGGGGTTAACTATTTGCCCATAGCTGGGGCCCTAACAGGTGCTACCACCCCGGGTCAGGGTGGATCTGAGAACACGAGCAATTAAGAGGTGGTTCCACGCTACACAAATCCACCTGATCAGAGGCCTTGCTGCTGAACGTAGTTTATCGTCTTACCCAGGACGCGGATGACCTCTCCTCCAAAAAATATCATCAATCCCTATTAAGTGTTCCAAGAGATCGTATTCAAGATAAACCATTCCAAATAAGAAATTGTGGTCTGGACTTGGAATGAAAGTAGTAATGACATCTACTCTGAATCGGTCATAATAATCACAATCAAGTTTCACGTTGTACAAGGTCCGAACACCTCTCAAGATTGAGAATTACATTAAAAGACAGTTTATGCGGATAGGAGCGGAAGATAAAGGTTAACCCTGGCCTTGGACAGGTTAAGACGACGGTGATCGGGAAAACATCCTCTTAGGAGTTCGTTCCACAGAATAACGGTTCGCGGGAACTTTTCATCTACGGAACACGGAGAGAATATGTATGGTTTGCTATAATGTGAGCGCCATGATAGGCCCTAGCCGTGAAGGTTAGAATTGGTGGAACGAAGCACTTTAAATGGAAGTGGCTACTCTGTAGTGAGGGGCTTGTCACATCTCGCCTGTGATAGAGAGTGTGAAGGGTGAAAAATAATTTGTAACGAACGCACAATGACTCAAAGATTCTTTTGGACTCAATCGGGACTGAGGAGTGAGGAACGGACAGCCTCTGTCCAAATATGACAATCCTGAGCACTTCAAATATCTTGGTATGTGGATCAGTCATAATAAATTTAGTATAGGTAGGATATAAATAATTTGGCATTCTGCTAATTTGGTTTTAAATTTTCGCAAAGTGTGTATTAATATATACCCATATTAAGGAATAGCGTGGGAGAAGGCTTCATAGTAAGATAAACGGCAAACAATTTTAGTTTGTGCTTTGCACAAAATCGATTCTAAATGCCACCATAGTTGATTTTCTTAACGTAGTGTTTACGATGTCAGGGCGACCACAGATGAAAATAACGTCATTCAGATCAGAAGCTTGACAGTGGCGGAGTTCATCACGAAGCTGGGATTTCATGAATACTCTTAAGGCTCAAATTGTGAATGACCGGACAACACATATAAGATAGCTGATGATCTAAAAACGGACCCAAAAATCATCGCAACAGATGCAACCACCATTTCTACGCTGACAGTTTGTTTTTCTCGCACGCCCCAGTTCAGTTTTCTTGTTTCCTTGATAATTAAAATCTTCAAAAATTTTAAACGCAACGTCAATCGCCATTTTCTGTCTTCTTGAAGGCCGTTGCAATGTAACGGGAATGTATTACGAACAAGGAGTTTTTGTTGAATGACTTTGGCCAGTCTTAAAGGAAACAGGGATTCTCCATTATTTAAAATACAAGTTTTGGCGCACCCCAACTGTAGCCAGGAATTGAACCAACGCTTTTATCTACGGGGCATTCCTTCAGTACTCATGACCCTATCGGGAAGAGGCATCGCATAAAATACACAAGGCCATTTTATAAAAAAATATCATGCATGTATTTTCATAGTTATTTGCAGAAAAGTAAATATTGCAAACCGTATCAAGATTTACTACGAGTATTTCATTTGTGGCACAAGGCCGAAAGAATAGGTGACCCAGTGAATATCGAACTAACTATTCAGTCGTAATTTATCTGACAAGACACGCTTGTTAACCATAACAAAACGTCGAATTGCCTTAATGATTTACTAAGCGTAGCTTAGATGTGAAACAATATCGACATTATGGGACACCATATGCCACCTAGTGAGTATCACACTCAGTACTCAATTGTAATTGATCTAGCAATTCAAGCTTGCTAGTCATTAACCTCACGTTGAAGAGACCAAATGATTTACTATGCGCAGCTTAGTCGTGGCAAAAGGCTGAGAGTATGGAGCACCTAGTGAGTATCAAACTCACTACCCAGGGTAATTGATCTAGTAAGACAATCTTGCTAACAATTACAAAACATCCAAATGATTTTCTAAGCGTAGATATTTGTGGCACAAAACCGAAAGTGTAAGACACCCAGTGAGGATCGAACTCACTACTCAATCGTTATTCATCTTGCGAGACAGACTTGCTAACCACTATACAACGTCAAAGTGTTTAAATGATTTTCTGATTTAGATATGGCACAAGGCCGAAAGTGTGAAGCACCCAGTGAGGATCGAACTCACTACTCAGTCGTTATTCATCTTGCGAGACAAGCTTGCTAACCAATGTACAACGTCGAAGAGTTTAAATGATTTTTTTTCATTTAGATATGGCACAAGGCCGAAAGTGTGGAGCACCCAGTGAAGATCGAACTCACTATTCAGTCGTTATTCATCTTGCGAGACAAGCTTGCTAAATAATATACAACGTCGAAGAGTTTAAATGATTTTTTTCATTTAGATATGGCACAAAGCCGAAAATGTGGGGCACCCAGTGAGGATGGAACTCATTACTCAGTTGTAATTGATCTAGCGTTTTATACACCGTTGGCGGGGAGTATATCATGTTAACAGACTAAAGTCTATCTCCGTTTGAAAAAATACACTTTATATCAGTCTGAATCCTGTCAAAATTGAAGCTACAGTTAATGTCAGATTTATCTTAATACATGGTTGGGAGATTCATTTTATTAATAGTGATTTGAGAAATGCTTCCCTGAAATAATCAGCAAATTTATAAATTGATAACGCGTTTAAAAGATTTACGAGACTGTGTTGAAGATGAGGATTCAATCGGTCGCCTATCAGCACCAGTTGTAAAGACTCAGTTCGCCATCTTAGAAATTAAGCCAGGAATATTCCATAGAGCTGCAAATATATAATTTAACCTCAGGATTACCGTTCCCAGTGCTATCTAATGGTGTAAGAAAGTATCTAGAAACATGAGGGGGATTATTTTTTTATACAGTCTATACAATAAAGCCACTAAGACGCAAGGAGGGTTACTGAGTGTTACGAGAAAAAAATATGCTACTAAGACCAGGGATTAAGAAGACAGAAAATAACGATTGATATTGCATTTAAATATCGGAGGAGCCGGAACAGATTTTTACAAATGAGAAACGCGACAGAAGAAACTCTTAACATAGAACTTACGGTTATATCTAGCCATTTCAACGGTAAAATGATGAGACTTTGCCGCCAATGTTGTACTTCGCTTAAATTCATAGAGTCTAGGTAACATAGCTAAGAGCGATATTTATTGCGCATTATGTACAGAAATGTGGCACAAGGTCAAAATGGGGGAAAAGGATGGTCTTCTTCTGTCTTAACATTAAACTTAGCCAGTCAAGATCATACAACATTCCTTACACCAAAACAACGCATTTTTACTTACCATTCTTAAAACATCCACCATTATACTTCAATGTCTCTATTAAAATCTAATCTAAGTCCCCATATTTACAACTGTTGGAAGAGGGGAATAAAGAGTTCATCCAAGTAATTACTATGTATTTATATTTATTTACATTATTCGGACAACTGTCCTCATCTTTGTCGCCATATTTATTACAACGTTTCGGCCGTTGTACGCTCTGGCCTTCTTCAGGTGGCTGGAATGTCGAACTGAACCCTTTATTTCGCTCACTGGGGTAGACTGTTCTAGTTCCATGTGACATGATTAATGGATGTCAGTTATCAGTTATATCCTGTTAATTTTCCCTCAGAAAGTTTTCCACTGCCATAACCTTTATCCAGTGGATAAAGGCGTTGGTTAGATTCAGTGACAAGACTCAAAGAGTGTTGGTTCAATACCCGGTTAAGGCAGTGCAGAACTTTCAGAGTGGAATTAAAAGGAGATAACTGATAATTGACATCCATTAAACATGGCACGTGGAACTAGAATAGTCTACCCCAGATATTCCAAACACCTGAAGAAGACCGGAGAGTACAACAGCCGAAACGTTAAAATAAATATGGCGACAAAGACGAGGACAATAGTCCGAATAATGTAAATAGTGTACATAATACTTCATCTCATCAATAAAGACAGATATTTATATTTATAAAAAATCTATGTTACGGCGGTTGGACTGAAGCCAAGATGCTATGTCAGGACCAATAACATTGCATAGTCTTTTGGTATTTTATCAAGAATCTCTAAATTTTCAGCGGGAGCATCAAACTAGATATTGTTACGATATTCAGAGCAAGGACGAATGGTTGACTTATAAATATTTAAGATAGATAACTGCTAGAAAAGTGTTTCCCATGCCTAACCTAATACGAAAGACATTCAAATCGTTCTTTGAAATTTCATGTCAGAACGAAAATAGTAAAACAGTCTGTTATTTACTTACAGCAAATAAACTTGGACTTAGAATGTTTAACTCATATGAACTACAAGTATATCAGATTAATAAATTATATAACTCACTTTAGAGCAATATGAATCCTGACCAAAATTGAAGCTAGAACTGTCATCCAATTTATGCAAAAAAAAAAATCTTGGTTGGAAGGCTGAAAAAATTATTGAATATTTAAAAAGTCTATGGAGATAATTCCCCGAAGAAATCGGCAATTTACAAATGGATATCACTTTTTTGTTGTTTTTATAAACACAAAAGACTTGACAAGCCTGAGTCCTGGGACACCATTGCTACAAAGCGGCTTTCCTTCCATAAGACCATCCGAGAGTGGAACCGAGTCCAACCGTCAAAATGCAGAGGATCTACGACGTTCTCTCAGGAGGGCCCGACTCTTCCAGCCTCATCCACCACCTACTCTCCTCTGTGACTCCTGCTCGCGACTCTTCAGGAGTAGGCCGTGACTCCATAGCCATCTCCGTCACTGCCATCTGAGGATACAAAATGAGGAGGAAAAGTGATGATCCCGATTTGTCGGATGTGAGTGGGTGATGGCAGTTATGATATTGTAAGTTCAGGATTTTTCTTATATCCAAAAATTGAGAGAATTTTTGAAAAGCTCCAACTTTTAGAATATTCGTCTCCTCTGTGCAGGACGTAGACGATCATGACTCTCCACAACTTCCGGCCCATTGTAACCCTTAGTAAAGTTGGTCGTTTTGCTATCTCTCCTAATCTCTGTTCTGACCTTCATTTACATAAGCTCGTCCAGCAGGTTATACGCTGTTTTCCTCTGTGTCTCTTACCGTCAATATGTCATGTGAGTGTCACATTTTCCACTCCTTTCACCTTACAGTGTGCTTTACAAATTTCAACTGTCTTTTTTTTCATGTTAATTGTTTTGTACTTCTTTTATCTATAACTTCTTCGTTGCTCACACGTTCAATTCATGATATTCTCAGCATCCTTCTGTAGAACCTCATTTCTGTTGCCTCAAGCCAATTTACCATCTATAACGAAATGGATCACTATTCACTGCCATATACGATTGCCGATATTACATAACAGTTCTCTATGTTTTCCTTTCTTTCCAATGAAATTTTGCTGTTTCTTAATACTTTGTTTAGCTTTTGGAAGGTATCTTTCACTAACCCAGTTCTAAGCTTTACGTCTGAGGACGGCCAGAATACGCATATTACAGCAAACCACCCTTATTCCCTTCGTATTCCCCGGGTGATATTTAATTTCCTATCGAGCAGCTTCTTCCCGCCGACCGCTGCTCTCTGGAATCG